>CAUYSK010102557.1:0-15128 GCA_963575035.1 Avahi laniger
CAAAACAACAAATGCTGATGAGGATGTGGAGAGACAGGAACACTCTTACACTGCTGGTGGGACTGCAAATTAGTGCAACCTCTGTGGAAAAGAATTTGGAGATACCTCAAAGAGCTAAAAATAGAAATACTATTCGATCCAACAATAGCACTATTAGGCATCTACCCAAAAGAGCACAAAACATTCTATGATAAAGATATCTGCACCCGAATATTTATGTCAGCACAATTCACTATTGCAAGGATGTGGAAACAACCCAAGTGCCCGTCAATTCATGAGTGTGTTATTAAAATTTGGTATATGTATACAGTGGAATATTACTCAATCATAAGAAATGACAGTGATCTAACACCTCTTATACTTTCCTGGATTAAACTTAAGCCCATTATCCAAAGTGAGATACCACAAGATTGAAAGAATGGGCTCCACTTGTATTCACTATCAAATTGGTACTAACTGATGAACACTAGGGTGCTCACATGACAGTAATACTCTCCAGGGATTAGAGGGATGGGGGGATAAATCCACAACTAAAGAACACGGGGAACATTGTAGAGGGGAAGGTCGTGCCTCTAACCCTCAATCAGGTGAGGCAAAGACATAAAGTGTAATCATAATGTTTGTACCCTCATAATACCCTGAAATAAAAATAAATAAATAAATAAAAATGAATGCTGCTTATGTTGCTATTGCCAAGTGGGAAAAATTAGACATCTCTTGTCTCTTAACTTATAAATGTTAACTAATATAAATCTCTGTACATGGAAGAAAAACAAAAAATAGTGAACTAAATCTTGCTTATAATATAGCAGTTGAATTTAAATGAAACATGTAATATAATCTGTTGGGTTAAGGTCTAGTGAAGATCTGGGCCCCTAAGGAATTGAGTGAAGAGGCCTAAGAGTAAAGAAGGAAACCAAGATGATGTCAGTGCAGAAGAGAGAAAGAAATGATGCCAATTATGGGAAAAAACATAGAAACATTGCTGCCTTGATCGAAGGGTGAAGCCACTTATATTTCCAAGGAGCTTAACATATAAGTCCTAAGCCAAAGAAGTTGGAAGAAGAGCCTGGCATTGGATAACAGGATTTCCTTCCTCCTTTATCTTTTCCTTCTTGCTGACTTTGAGTAACTGAGAAATTACAACACAAATTAATAGTGCCTTTGAACTTCTAAAATGCTTCATGAATGGCTTCATATGTTAACCTGTGTAACAAGCGCTAACTGGTTGGTATGTAACTGTTCCTGCTGGGTAGTATTTAGCAGTTCTTTGAGGAGCATGTGATATTTGAATTAGTATAAAAAATGATACCTGCAAGGGCATAAAAAAAATAAATAGTTGACTAATACTGAGAATCCTTAACACATTGACTTCCACACTAGAAAAAAAAAATTTATCCTTGGGGCCATGGTGTTTTATTACAAAAATAGAATAAAAACTTGGAAAACAAAATGATCCTTTCTGATTAATGGAAAATGTAATGAAAAATGATATTTATTGACTTCTAGTAATTTAATCCATGTTTTTAGAATTAATTTTTCAATATTAATTGTAACAATAAGAACATCAACAAGCAAGATTTTCATAAACCAACTGCAGGGTTTTGCCCAGGTTTTGCTTCATGAGGCACTGGGCTCAAGACTAGCATGAGTTAAATACAACTCACATGGCAGTTAATGTGTTAATAACAGGTGTAACTTTTCCCCATAAAGACAAAGACCAGTTGTAGGTTGTGGGCAATGAACAATTGCCTGCTAAGTTGGGTACCTGACAACTTAATCATTGGGGAATCAGGACCAAAAGTTGGGAACCCCTGCAAAAATCAGGTACTAAATTCTTTAAACATAACTTATTCATGCAATGCTTTATATAGTTCTTTAGTCTTTAAACTAAAAGTATTAGGAGTCTCCACTTTGGGTTCCAGCAGTACCATGCCTGTTGCTCACATAGTACTTAAAATTTTCACCAGAAGTTATTAATTTATTTCCCTTTCTTGAGAGCAAAGAAATCATTTTCCATCCTTTTCATGATGCTAGTGTTTTTTCTTGTAACTTTAAGAGAGTTTGCAATTCAAAAATTTGGCTGCTGGTCATTTATTCATGTATTAATTGGTTTAATAAATACCTGTAAGAACCTACTACATTACAGATACTCTGTCCTGGGTTCTAGAGGTACAGAGTTTAAATAAACACACATATATACATAGATAAATATATAGATATAGATAAATAAATGATAAATAGATAAATAGATAGATATGGAGTTAGCCATGCTTCCTGCCCTCATGCATTTTCAATTGGCTAGCCAGAGAACTCTACCTGGGGACTTTACAGAGAGACAGCATTCCTGGAGATAAAATCAGGATCTGTGATAAGAATTTGGCTACAGATATTTAAACATTTTTAACCTCAAAACAATTATGACTCAAAAGAAGTTTTCTCTTCACATAGATGTCAAATGTCAGCATTTGTTTTTCTTATGCTGTGAAACTCCAATAAAATACTCATAAAAGTGAAGAGAAAAGGAGGTGAACTGTGAGCAGAGGAGAGGTTTATAGAAGATGGAAAGAAAACTTTAACCTGCTTTTGGGCATAAGAGCTTGCCAAGTAGGCAAGAAGGTGTGATTGTGGAGGAGAAAGCTATCTGCTGTGAAGCATCTCATGAAGACTTCTGGCTCAGAGACATCAGAATCAATGGAATTGGAAGTGAGGACTGGGGAGCTTCAGGTTGGCAGATCAAATCAATATATGTTGACAGAGCAACTGTAGCACACTCTATGTCTTCACTCTTCTTACCATTCCCCCATCGTCTTTTCCACCTTATACACAGTGAAGGCCCAATATTTAATTCCTAGGTAAAAATCAAGAAGAAATTCCATGAACTGCTTCAGCAAAAACCATAGATACTAAATTAGTTGCCTTCCCATTATAGGACCCCTAACTTTACCATCCTAAAGTTGAGGTTTATACCTTACTCACCCTAAAAGTAAAGGCTTCTAGCTCACATACTCTATTTGTTCACAAATGTCAGAGACATGCTTAGTGTCTACTAGAGCAGCCTAGCTAAAAAGATCTACATGGTAACTTTCACTGACTACCCACAAAAATCTACCCAGTGCCCAATAGTAAACATGAATGCACAAAGTCCATGAGACAGGAGGAACACCAACAGAATGAACTACAAAAGACAAGTTAACCCAAGACATATTGACCCTGGAAGTAGTACAGTGAGAACTCATCTTGAAATGAAGATCTTGTCTGGGCATGGTGGCTCATGCCTGTAATCCTAGCACTCTGATAGGCCGAAGCGGGAGGATTGCTTGAGCTCAGGAGTTGGAGATAATTCAAGAGCAGAAAAGTGCTTAAAAGACAGAACAAAATGACACACATCTTGGACCAGTTTAGTACACCCTAAAATGCCTAACCTCCATCCCCAGGGCAACTGGGGGACCAAACCAAACACACGGATATTCTGTGTAAAATATTTTTTGGAATATTAAAATTATGAACCAAGTTCAAAATAAAGGGAACCCTCAGGGTGCCAAAATCCAGAGCTTGGACAGAGGTACTTGGACAAAATACAAGACTATATGACTGGACTCAAGATCACAACCTTGCCTGAAGGTAAGTTAGACAATTCTCTTAGTCAGAAAGTAAATAACCTGATCTGAAACATTAAAATAAAAGCTGATATGAAGCCTATGATCTTTGAGTCCGAATAAGAGGCAGCCATGAAACTGACCCATAAGGAAGCCCATACAACCCTGGGGCTGTCCAAAGGAAGAGTACAAAGATCATAATTGTGAAACATAAGAGGAACTTCAACACCATTAAATACACAAAGGAAAAAGGGAAAAAATCCTTAAGGAGGTTAAGAAATAAACCAGGTCATATATAGAAAAAGAGTTAAAGTGCCTTTTCACTTCTCATCAGCAATGAATTCTAGACTATAGTTGATCAATGCCTCTTAAATTCTAAGATTTTTTAGATATCTAAAACTAGAACTACCCCATGATCTAGCAGTCCCATTACTGGGTATGTATCCAAAGGAAAGGAAATCAGAATATCAAAGGGATACCTGCATTCCAAGTTTATTGCAGCACTATTTATGATAGCAAAGATGTGAAATCAAAGTGTCCACTGATGGATGAATGGATAAAGAAAATGTAGAATACTGTTAGGCCATAAAAAGGAATTAAATTCTGTCATTTGCAGCAATATGGGTGGAACTGGAGGTCATTATGTTAAGTGAAATAAGGCAGGCACAGAGAGAAAAACATCACATGTTCTTACTCATATGTGAGAGCTGAAAGAATTGATCTCATGGAGGTAGACAGTAGAATGATAGTTACTAGAGGTGGGGAAGGGTATGTATGTGGTAGTAGGATGAGAGAGGATGATTAATGGATACAAACATACAGTTAGATAGAAGAAATAAGACATAATGTTAGATAGCAAAGTAGAATGACTATGGTTAATAACAATGTATTTTATAATTCAAAATAGCTGGAAGAGAGGACTTAAAATGTTCTCAATACATAGAAATGATAAATATACAAGGTGACGGATATTCAAAATACCCTGACTTGATCATTACTCATCTTATGCTGTAACAAAATATACATACCCCAGAATTGTGTGCAAACATTATGTAACAATAAAAAAATTAGAATAAAACAAAATATACAGAGAAAAATCCTGAGCAAAGTCATTTTGAAACTACAATTCTATACACATCTAAACCATCCATCAACACCAAGTTTTCCAAAAATCTACTCTTCATTCTCCTTCTGAGAAAGTTATTTAAGGATATATATATATATATACACATTCAAAAAAACTGAGAATAATAATCATAAAATTGGGACAAATAAACAAGAAATAGTGAAGCTAACTTAGAAATCCAGTGCAAAGAAATCCCTGGATGACATTGGTGTGCAGAAAGCAGTTTGTCCAAATTAAAACTGGAGATCATTTCCAGGAGGCTTCAAAAAGAATGTTTTTATTAGGAAGAATGTCATGGATTCCAAGAATTATCTGATGACATTAGTTACACGACATCATTAACTTGGTAAAGAAAGACTGTATATTCTTTCCACATTAAAAAGGAGAAATTAGGAATTGATAAAAAATTAAACTGTTCAAAAGAAAATCATGGTTCAAATATGAAGTAAGCAAAAATGTGACATGATTTTAAGTAATTAATATAGCCCATTGGACTATTAACCTAGGTACAATTTCTTCTGAGTGAACAGGAACCCTGACAGTGCATCTATAGAAAGGGAAATTTAACTCCTCCGTATTATTGATTTTTATTTGGTTCTTGAGTATTTACATGTAATAATATCATAAAAGGTGCTTATTGATTTTCAATTTTTAAAATAAACTCCTTTACGAGTAATCAATTTCAATGTCTTCTGGGACCTTCCGTATTTTAGCAATCAGAACCTCAAAACAGTAGTGGGTCCACATGGAACTGTAACAACATTGGCTTCTCTTTTTGTAATAATTTCTCTTTATACATACACTTTTCCTTCAGTTTCCACTACATGATGGACACTTACCAGGCTTTGGGTATATATTGATTAGAACAAAGCTCCTGCCCTCCTCAGTAGCTCTCTGAAAAGAGCCCACCTCATTTCTTTCATGCTTTTTCCTTTTATATACATCTACCTTGGCCCCTTTCCCACATAGGCTGATGAACATACTTTTAGAGACCTCTACCTCCACTTTTTAACCTTCAACTAAATGTTTCATGTAGTATCTTCTTTAATTTGCTGTGTTAAACTAAGCTGGGGAAATAGGTTGCTATAGGACAGCAAGTGGACAGTTGGACAGGTTGACATTTAGCATTAATGCCCAACAGTTTTACCTGGACTGATTTTTTTTGGTATTACAAAGGACAGGGTTGAGAATATGCATAAAAGAGAAGAGCGACTACTGTCTGGCATTGCCGAGGGAAAGATAAATTTAATTCTTCTCAACTACTAAAAGAGATGCATGATTTTTTGTGTTAGATACTTTAGTTTAAATGTCTTAGAGGGAGAGAGAGAGACAAAAAGAGAGACAGAGAGTCTGCAAACTAATTTCTTCTTACAGTAGATATGGAATGGACATTAGCTGTTTTAATCATCTGTGCGACTTAAATCTTGAGGAGAGATAGAACACACAAATAACTCTGTGTGTGTGTGTGTGTGTGTGTGTGTGTGTGTGTGTGTGTGTGTGGTCTGAGCTAACATGCTAAAATTTCTAATTTCTAAGAATATGAGTTAAGAAAAATTTGGAAATCATTATGATGAGAGGCTGAATTTTTAGTTTCAATTTCTGCTTCATATATAAATGACTGAAAAATCTCCTTGATTCTAAAACAGGAGTTATGACTAAACATAAGTTCTATAAAAAGGAAGAAATTAAGTCTATAAATCTAACATGATTAAATCCAATAATATTTCTTCCAAATTAGTCCATAGCAAGAAATATTAGTCATTTAGTTGCATCCGAGAGAAATTTCTATTCTTGAATCAGGAGAAACTAAATTAAGAGGGCTACATTTTCAAATATAATCATACACATATTACATATAATATATGCTTACCATTTTGATATAGGATGTTTTAAAAGATGTGTCACTAAAAGTCATTTTAAGGGGAAACATTTATGCTTCAAAGTTAATTTAGAAAAAAACTTTGATATTGAAGGTTTCATTGTCACTTATTTTATCTAAGTTGTTCTTCAGTATCCTTTTAAAATGCAGAATCATACTGCAGTGTTTTTGACCCATTTTATCCAGTGAATGAAAACGTTGTCCTTACTTTTGGTTCAATTTAATGGAATAACAGAATCTCAGACCTGGGAGAGACTTCAGAAGCAAACAAAAATTTTCTCCTTTCACACACTATTGAACAGAGAAGGAAAAATTGTGGATATTAAGATCTGTCTGATTGCCTGCCCTTGAAGCCTTTTCCTCTTTGCAGCTGGGAGAGCTTGAAACTCATTTTGTGCCCGGCTCCAGCCCAACCTTCTGAGGAGTAGCATTTAGTCGGTTCTGCTACTTGTTTTGTCTGCAGTCTGAGCCCAATCCTAGCAATCTAGCTTCTAACATATTCCTGAGACCAGGTCCCAGATTTGTACCTAGTTTTAGTATTAGATCCATGTCCCTGGATCCATGTCCTACTGAGTGAGTCTGATTCTGTTGCCTAAGTCCCTCTAGAAGTAAAGCTTTTGCTTGCCCTCACTAATCCCTGTCCAGGAGTTAGAAAGAAGCTGGATCCCTAGAAACTGACTTCATTAATGTCAACTACTATATTGGAGATCCAGATATGACCTTCCATATCATTCTTTTTCATACATTATGGACTATCTCTGATTCTTAGTATCATTCTAGATTTATTGCCTGTAGCCATCTTCTTTGCAAGTCTTGTTCTACCGACTGAGCTTAACTTCTGTACTTGGGTCTTTTTTCATTCCAAAGGGAAGATCTAATTTTAATTCCAGTGAACTCTTCTGAGGCTGCCATGTACCACATAAGATAGATTGTATTAGTTTCTCTGGGCTGTTGTAACAGGGTACTGCAGACTGAGTGGCCTAAACGACAGAAATTTATTTTCTCACGGGTCTGGAGGCTAGAAGTCTGAGATCAAGGTGTGGCAGAGTTGGTTCCTTTTGAGGGACATGAGGGAAGGATCTGTTCCAGGCCTTTCTCCCTGGCTTATAGATTTAATAGTTACATTCTGAGATATTAGGGGTTAGGACCTCAAGCAATGAGTTTGGAGGGGATACAATTCAATCATAACAATAATATTCATAGGAGAAAAGAGACTAAGACCTGTACGTGTTTGTATAGGTACGTGATGAATACTGATGTTTGGCATTTGTCTCCATTGTTGTTTATCTATAGAAAACATAAGATCATGAAGATTCTCACTGAGTAGTTACGTTATGAAGATGATTTGATATCCAAGACCATGAGGGCACAAATAATTTTAGTCACAGCCAGAGACTAATAACCTTGGACATGTTACTTAACTTCCTCTGTAAGCCTCAAATTCTGTCATTTTGGAAACTGGAAATAATTATTGTACATGCCCCATGCAGTAGTTGTACATATTAAATAAAAAATGTGTTCATGACTATGTGTGCCTCATACCTGATACACAGCAGGTGCTCCATAAATATTATGTCTATGACACCAAACAGGATGTATACATAATACATGTTACAGGAGTTAGGAGGGAAGTGAAGTACTAAGGTTTTATGACGGAGCTGGGGTAAAATTTGGGTGGGAAGAACCAATGTGTTATTCTGGCCAGGGAGACTGACATGAATAATGAGAGACAGGGGACACACACTGTTCTGGGAACTGTAAGCTTACAGACCTGTGGAAGGAAAAGAGCCCAGGGGTTACAGTTCAAGGGAACAGGTTTTAATTCTAGATCTGTTAAGATCTGGGTCACCTTAGGCAATAGAATGAGAGGGCTGGATTAGATCAATGGTCCTCATATTTGGATGCATTTATAAAATTCCCTGGGAGCTTTTAAAAATTAGGTATCAGTGTAGCACCAAAAGCCCTTCTGATTTAGTTAATGTGCAGCATCGCCTCCAATTTATTTTAACATATAGCTGAATTGAGACATATAATACTAGTTCAGTGCACATTCTGATCACTTCAAAACCTAGAGCTTCTGATTTAATTGTTCTGGGTTGGCACCTCAGTATTGTCATTGTTTTTTTAGGATTTCCATCAAATCTCAAACCTGACCCTTCATAAATTATGAAGTGCTGGTTCTTCCATGAGAATTTTTATTTTGTATCATAATATGAGCTTCCCATAAAAAGTTACATATTTATTTGGGGACACATTTGACTTGGAAAAGTATTTGAAATGGGGGAGACAGAGCCCAGGCAATCATGTGAGCAATGGGGAGGGGAGCGGCTGTAAATACAGATGAAGCTTCGCTTGCTCTCCTGCTGCTCACTTTCCTCGGCATTTGTAAGTTTTACAGAAGACAATTTTCCATGGGCGGGAGAGCAGGGAGGGCAGTGGAGCTCTGCCACCTGGTCCCTAACAGGCCATGGACCCATACCAGACCCCAGCTCTATGGTATTGTTATCTGAAATTGTCCAGCTTGTGTTTAAACATTCATATAAATAGATGTTAATGTTACTATTTTTATAGTTAATACTTATTTACCAACATATTTAGCATATTTTACTTATTTCATTGTTCACCATTACTACTTCTCACTTTTCTGCTTCATTTTTCTTCTTGTTAGGCCATATCCATTATTCTCTCAGTGAGAGTCTGGGGGTAGTAAAATGCCTTTAACCATTTCTTGAATGATATTCTGTTTGAGTATATAACATAGGCTTTTTCTCTTCCATAGTTTCCTGTGCTTTGTCCTAAGTCATTTCAAGTGGCAACCCTGGAAGACTGACTAGAATTACTTTAAGCCTGGTTAACTGGTAAAGCTTCAGGCAGGGACTGACTTCTTTTCTCCCAGTAGGACAGGATATTGCAGCTCCAGCTGCCTCTACCCATACCTGGTCTCCCTTTTAGTAACTGGATGGCTTCAACCACTCACCAATATGTTTTCTCCAGATTTGAGCTCTACATTTGTCTTATTTATGCTTTGTAGTATGACTGTTTATTTTTGAAGTAAATATTTTAGTGTATATAGAGAAAGGAGGATTATATGTGTATTTATATCTTGACCAAAGCTTGTATATTATTTTTTAAGAAGAAGGAGGGGTAAACAAAGTAGAAGTAGTCTGGTCCTGTAGGCATAGTATAAACCAGACAATGTCCTGGCCTTTTGCATGATTTGGTTGGAAATTCTAGTGAGATAACACATAGGGAGTTCTCTGTTCTGGAAAATGACTGGTTATAATTTGTTTTGTTTAATTCCAGACAGGTTTTAAAAGTACTTCTAATGAAAAAAAGTACAACAAATGGATAACAAATAGAAAAGGAATTGATGTGTAGAAGTAATAAATTAAAACCACAAGTTTCTGTGTAGTATTTAATTACTTAGCTTGTATATCATGTAAATAATCTTGAACCTCTGTTTGAATGTGTGCTTTCTTTAATAACTTGCTTGAAGTCTTGTCTTATTTTGCCTAATATTCTACTTCTTTAATTTGTTGGTTTTTTCAGTGAAAAAATAGCTTATGTCCATGATAATATCTTGTAAGCTAGGTATTTGAGCAACAGGATAATAAAGAAGGCACCATTCCCCCAGTAGCATTACTTGAATTGTAGTTCTGTAAAGACAAATAAATATATTCCATGAACAGCTTTTGAACTTACAAATCAAATTTAAAACTTCCAGCATAGCAAAGGAAAAAAAGCTAACCAGGACACCATTTGAAATTACTTCCAGATTAATGTTATATGGCTGCCTAAGCTAAAGAAATTAAAAACAAACAAAAAAACCAAAACCATATTTCACTTTGAAAAGCCTATAAATGATGGATAATGATAACTTAAAATAAAAAAGACATAACTGAGTTTGCATGAAAGAGGAATCCCCAAGTGACAGAAATAAAATGAGAAAACCAGATCCATAAGTATGTGGAGTGATACTTCACCAACATCTCTGGATGAATCAAGACTTGTAATGGCTGGGAGTGTGAGTATTTAAACCACTCAGGGCCGTGACAGCTTTGCTCTCTTAAGAGGCAGGAAATTGCAACTGGCATCTTTGCAAAAGGCAAGGACCATGACAGTGCTTTCTCTACAATAATAGGAGGAGGGATATAAAACTTCACACGGGGCTGGGCGCGGTGGCTCACGCCTGTAATCCTAGCTCTGTGGGAGGCCGAGGCGGGCGGATTGTTTGAGCTCAGGAGTTCGAAACCAGCCTGAGCAAGAGCAAGACCCCGTCTCTACTAAAAATAGAAAGAAATTAATTGGACAACTAAAAACATATAGAAAAAACTAGCCTGGCATGGTGGCGCATGCCTATAGTCCCAGCTATTCGGAAGGCTGAGACAGGAGGATCACTTGAGCCCAGGAGTGTGAGGTTGCTGTGAGCTAGGCTGACGCCACAGCACTCTAGCCCGGGCAACAGAGTGAGACTCTGTCACAAAAAAAAAAAAAAAAAAAAAAGCAACTTCACACGGCTCAGATAAATGAGTAACCTTGTTTCTATCTGAACCCTGACTGAAAAATCAGTATGTCTCTTGTAAAAGAAATTGAAAGCTATTCTGTTCCTTAGGTGGATTTTGTAGACTAAATTTATGTTGCCTACATTGTAGTATAATCCAAAACCAAGAAACTAACATTAAATTTAGTCCTTGGTCAATGATTCCTCATTCTGTAATACTTTTCCTATCTAGCTTAAACTCAAACGTTTCCTAGTACCCTAGAATCAATTACTTAAGTTACAAAGAAGAAGAAAACTCTTAAGAAATGGTGCTCAGAGAGCCAAAATGTTGGCTTTGGATTTCCTTTCTTCCAACATGTCTATCTTTTACAGAGAAGTGCAGTAATGGCTGAAGTATTTGTGCCCAGCTTTAAGCTGAAATGATCAACTTCCAGTTATCCTTTAAATATGTCCTCACCATGAAATGACTCAATATCAAATTGTGCTACTTTTCTAGGTCTCCTATAGGAAATGTGTAAGATCAGTCAAAGGGTATAAATTGAAGCCATAATTTGGTGGTAGATGAGTCAGTTTTATAAGTTAAACACAGTACAAACTTATCTTCTCTCTCTCTGATCTCCCTTTCTTACCCCAAAATCTTTTCCCCTAATCCCCTAAAAATATTCTCTCTGAAAAGTTCTGTACTCAACCCTTGATCGTATCTTGCCACTGTGTGACATTTTGGCATATTTGCTATTCTGACTCCCTTTATTCCATACTCAGTAATCATCGCAATTTCCCCATGTGGTTGGGTCAGGGTCTGGAAGCCCTAGGGCTCCCTACCCTAAAAGATAACATAGACCAAAGCAAGTTGTACTGACCAATTCTCCTAGAAGATCCCTTTCAAATATGCTTGTCTTCAAACACTTTGTAAAACAAAGAATAGAAGCATTCATTGGATGCTTATATTCATTTATATTATAGAAAATGTCATTAGTAAATGTTGAAAAAAAATAATTCCCATGCCTTTAAGTTCATTTGAATTTCAGAATGATTTGGGATCCTGGGCTTCTTGATAGCATCACATACTTCGAGTCTTTTTAGCCTTTTAAACTTTTCTAGCTGGACATTTTATAGCCAGAGTTGCTTCTAGTGCCCAGAGCACTTTGTGGGAAACCTATACATCCTGATAAAAGATAAGTTGGAGCTTTATGACTCAGGAAATTACAAGTATGAAAGAAGTTCTCAATCCTGGAAAAAGATTGAACTAAAATATATTAATTCCCCAAATCCTAATATTTTATTCATTTTCAAGTATTCAAAACTAACCATGTCTTCTTTCATGCTGTTTTTACTTCACAAAGTTGTATTTTGAATATTGATTAATTCTATGTCTAGGTATATACAATGAGAATTTCCTAGAATGTGTCAGTTGAACTTTTTTTGTTTGTTTTATGTTGTTTTTTTTTTGTTTTTTTTTTTAGGACAGTTGCCTCAGTGTGATTATATAGAATTTAATAGATGGAAGACCTTGATACAGAAGCATATCCATGTGGGTCAGGAAGGAAATAGCTGGGCCGATGCTTTGTGGGAGTAGAATCACAGATATTCTGGGGATAGAGCGGGACATGAAGCAATGCTTGTTATTAAAGAAACTACCCAAAGGAACACCATGGTCCTGAACATCAACTCTGAATCTATAAAACGGAATTCAATACTTCTCCCCCTTTCTTGTTCCTTAGGATATCTTAACAAATCAGAATAAACAGTATAATAATGCAAACAATTCTCCAACTAGTATTTCCACAAAGCAATAATAGATTTAGTAAGTGTTGCCAGAAATAAGCGTTTATGCTCGAATAAGTTTGGCCTGTCCTTAATGCAGGGCTTCTTATCACCTTTAGTGCTAATGAGCATCGTTGTAGAAATGAGTAGAATGTATAATGTGTAATATGTCCTGAATGTATTTGATTAGGGGCCCTTTTATCGTAAACCATCTGCTAACATCTCCACGAGCTGGTGTTCTGAGGTCAGGGCATGGCAAAGCTATATTAGAGTCTCATGAAGGATCTAAGCCAATAGCATAATATGTATTTTACTTGGCACAGATTTATTTGCCTTAATCACAAACCACCAAGAATACAGCCTTGTACTAGATACTAGGTAAAAGTCCCCAAATTTAAGGAAGCAGTGACCTAAAGCAATGTTATTAATAGCTTTGATTGTTACTGTTCTTGTTGAATTCAAATTCTGGCTCTGCTGCTGACTTGATATGTCACTTATCATATCTAAGCCTTGCTTTCCTCATCTGTAGTATGGAAATAATAAAATCATTTAAACCTTCAAGGCATAGACCTTGTCTAGATATTTCTTCCCTTTACTCGAGTGCTTAGTACAGTCGATATTTAGGAATTTTTAGATGAAAGAAGTTATGACTGCATGCATGCAGGGATCGGTGAAACCTGTAATGAATAAAAGAATAAAGTTCAATGTAGGACTCTCCTTTGAAGACCTAAAGGGAAATTAATGGACAATGAAAAGATCAATGTGTATTCAGTTTAGTCAGTGAAAACCTTTCAGGAAGTGCTTGAACCTGAACTTGTTTTTATGTCCTACCTTTCATAAATATTATGTTCTGTTACTGGTTATAAATATTAAAAATCTTGGTATTACTAAGAGGATCTTAGATTTATACATGTACAGATTAAAAGACAATGTATTAATCTTCTCTGCCCAGAGTTTATCCTGCTATCAATTCTTAAGTGCCAATACATTAATACAATCCAGAGGGCTCACATAGCTGATAAAGGTTAGTTCCACCTGGGCAGTCTTCATTCGGTAGCCCCATAAAGAATCATATGCTGGATCTACATCTCATCAAGGGTATATTATCTAGACATCCTCATTATTTAAAATTGCTTGGTATATTTATCTATATGATAGTATGTTTTTTATAAGATATGATTATGAGCAGCAGAGCACATTACATAAGTAAGTCAGTTCTAGATGAGTAGATATATTTTTCAACTTTTGGAAGTACTTGGGAAGAGTTGGAAAATAATATATACATTTATTATACAGTACTTCAGTACTATTCTGGCGGTATGTGGAACTTAGAAAGTTAATATAGTATTGATTATTACTCCAAAGTGTACTGGAGGTTTATAATTTGTATATGCAATTACAAGGGTTGTGGAGGAATAAAAAGGAATTTCTAAGGTGTGATTAGTATGTCAACTTTAAAAGTATTAGCATTTGATTGTAATAGGTTTTCATCTATATTTTCTGGCTGCCATATTGACACTAAAATTTAATTTAAAAAGGAAAGTTTGGTGAAATAGAAGCCTTAGGTTAGTGACTTAGGAATTTAGTTTTCAAGATAAGCCAATCTTGGCATATACTCCATGTCTGTTTCTATAAATGGTTGATTCTCTTGTTAATGCCATCCATCTTTGTTACCTCTCATATGCATTTTGAGGCACATGAATATGCTTTAGGAAATGTGAAACATATGTAATTCAAAGTGATTACATTATTTTTGCTATTTACAGCATTTTCTGTATTAAAATCCCAGAAAGTAATAATTATACATGCAGAAAAATATGCTTAAATTAAAATTACATGTACTTGTTTATTTTAGTGAAAAGACTGAAGTTAAAGTAAAGACAAATATAAATAATTTTATAAATTAATTTTTTCATAAAGGAGGAATATACATCTCATCTATTAGAAGGTGAAGCTCCTTATATTCTGGAAATGTTTACCAATGTTGTACTATGTCTCATATAGTAGAAAAAACTCTCAGAGCAAAAAAAAAAAAGTATATATACACACACACACACACACATATATGTGTGCGTGTATATATATATGTATATATATAAGTATTTGCCTCTTTTACAGCAATAGCAAGAGGGAAGTTGTAATAGGAGAAAAATCCTATGTAAAGAATATATAATAGATACAAAGACAGCCTAATTCCAAATATTTCTTCGGAAGGAAACAAAATGTTTTTCTTCTGAAGTCAAGATATAATAATAAGAA
>CAUYSK010102558.1:0-26520 GCA_963575035.1 Avahi laniger
TTTTTCCTGTCCAAGGCAGGTGTTTTTTTCCTTTCCAAGGTAGCAAATGACAAGCTTTCATTCAAACAGTGAATCAGGGATCCAGGCTTCTTTCATCTTATGGTTTCAATATCATCTAGGTTTTCTTGTCATCTGCATCTAGCCAGCAAATAGGGAAAGAGAACTTAGCAGATACATATCTACTTCTTAAAAGACCTAAGTCTAAAAGGGCTCATGTCATTTTTTGATTAACTTTCTATTAGCTAGAACTAAATCACATGGCCACATCTTCCTGCAGGAGAGGCTCGGACATGGAAGCTTACTGGCTCTGAGAGAAAGGAGGAAATGGATTTTTAGTAATCTCTGCAAGAGTGTGGATGGCATAAACTTTAAAGGAACAGAATTTTCACAAGAAACAAGTACTTTACAACCCAGCAGGACAGATCCCTAACTTTGAGAGTGAGAAAATAAAAACAGCTTTTGACAGAGGTAGAGCAGAATTGGTCCTTTCAGGCAAGATCCAGGTTTCAGTTAAAATAGGAAGAAAGAAAGAATCAAAGAAGAGGTTGAGAATGCAGAGGGGGTGCTGCTGATGTGAATAAGTGATTTCGGTGAGACAAGTGGAGAGTTAGTCAGTCAAAGAGTAAAAATCTGAGTCATGGGCCACAAATTGCAGAAAATTGTGGGCATGGTTGTGCAGTAGAATATGCATTGTTGAGAAGGGCACACAATTTGTACTCTCTTCCCTCACTGAGGATGGCAGGGATTAGTGTCATGGAAGTATCAGCATCAATAGCCATGGTGAGGAAGATAGGCACTAGGCCTTGTATCCAGAGAAATTAGCCCCAAAGGTCTGTGGTGACTGCAGGCTCAGAGAATAGAGGCTCCATTGTCATTTAGCAGAATGTCCACAGATGCAGAAAACACTGCATGGCTGATCGTGGGCGGAGGTAGCTTCAGATCCCACAGGCAATGTGGCCGTGGGTATAGCAAACTAAAATTGCTACACATATGTTAACCATCACTGTCAAAAGAAATGGACCAATCTCCATCCTATTGTGCTTTGCCTCAGGACCTCCGGAGGTGCTGGCAACTCACAGGGTAACAGTTTGCTACAGAATCAAAATATGCATGAAGAGGTCTGCATTAGAACTCATTTAAAGGAATGTAATTACTGATATGGAAAAAATTATAGGTTATCATGTATTTTATCCACATGCATCTCAAGTCTAAGGTTAGGTGAGTTTTGCAAAAGTTAGAGTCAAATCATAGCTATAAAGCCTTATGGGGAATGAGTTTTCAGTGTGTGATTATTTGACTCCAGCAGTGGAGATTGTCTTGGAGGGAAGGATTGAGCAATAACTCAGAGTTAAAGGCAGTGGGAAGTATGTGTATAGATAACGTCAACTAATGAAGGATGGTTTGAAATGGTAACTAGGTTTACAGACTTAGTGAATATACTCTTTTCACTAATTCACCCACACAGGTTGCTCTAACTAAATATGTAAAATTCTGTTTGTTGCTTTGGGAACAAATATCTTCAGATTTAACTTGTGATTGAAAAATCCATATTTGTAAAATTTCTTCCATTGAAGGTGCTATCATCCCAACTAATATGGCATCTCTAGGTATAAATTCAGTTGGAAAACAGAAATGGAGGCATAGTCTATGTAAATTTAGTCATGTTAGTTTACTGGTGTGCCTTCAATTGAGCAATACTAGCTCTGTTTGTGTGCATGAATTTCTTTAATAACCTTAATTTTTTTAGAGAAGTTTTAAGTTCACAGCAAAATTGAGCAAAATTACAGAGATTTCCCATATACCCTCTGCCCTAAACATGCACAGCTGCCCCCGTTATCAACTTCTCGGAGAGCGGTATATTTGTTACAGTTGACAAAACTACCTTGACTCATCATTATCACCCACCGTCTGTAGTTTACATGATGGTTATACTCTTGGTGCTATACATTCTATAGGTTTCGAAAAATGTATCATAGCATGTATCCACACTTAAATTAATATTATCACACAGTAGTTTTGCTGCCCTAGAAGTCCTCTGTGCTCTGCCTATTCATCCTTTCCTTCTCCTAAGCCGTGCACTGGTCATTTTGCTATCGTCCTAGTTTTATCTTCTCTAGAATGTCACAGAGCTAGAATCGTACCTTTTCATCCTGGCTTCTTTCACATAGTAATTTTTCCACATCTTCTCATGGCTTCATAGCCCATTTCTTTTTAGTGCTGGGAAATATTCCGTTGTCTGGATGTACCACAGTTTATTTATCTATTCACATCTTGGTTGCTTCCAGGTTTTGGCAATTGTGAATATAAAAAGCCTCAGTGTACAGCTTTTTATGTGGACATTAGTTTTCATCTATTTTTGGCAAATACCACAGAGCGTGATTGCTGTATCATATTGTAAGAGTATGTTTAGTTTTATAAGAAGCTGCTAAACTGTCTTCTAAAGTGGCTGTATTATTTTGCATTCCCTCCAGCAAAGAATGAGCATGCCTGTTGATCCACATCCCCTCTGTCATTTGGTGTTGTCAGTGTTCCGTATTTTGGTCATTCTAATAGATGTGTAGTGGAATCTCATTGTTTCAATTTGCATTTCACTGAGGACGTATGATGTGGAGGATATTTTCATATGCTTATTTACCATCTGTATATCTTTCTTGGGGAGGTGTCTGTCAAGATCTTTGCCCTATTTTTTAATCCATTTGCTTGTTTTCCTTTTGTTAAGTTTTAAGAGTTCTCTGTATATTTTGGGTAACAGTCCTTTATCAGATATGATTTTTTCAAATATTTTTTGTCATTCTGTGGCTTCTCTTTTTAATTCTCTTGACAGTAACCTTCATAGAACAAAAATTTTTAATTTTAATGAAGTCCAGCTTATAAGTTCTTTTTTCCATGGATTGTTCCTTTAGTATAGTATCTAAAAAGTCATTGCCAAACTCTAGTTCATTGAGATTTTCTCTTATGTTATCTGCTAGTTACAGTTTTGCATCTTACATTTAGGTCTGTGATTTATTTTAGTTAATTTTTGTGAAGGGTATAAGGTCTGTGTCTAGATTCAGCTTTCATTGCATGTGGATGTCCAGGTGTACCAGTACCATTTATTGAAAATGTTATCTTTTCTCTGTGATATTGCCTTTTATCCTTTGTCAAAGATAAGTTGACTATATTTATGTGTGTCTATTTCTGTGTTCTATTTCCTGTTCCATTGATGTATTTCTCTATTCTTTTGCCAAAACCATGCTCTCTTGATTACTGTAGCTTTATAGTGAGTCTTGAATTCAGGTGATATCAGTCTATTTTTTCTTGTTTTCAATATCGTGTTGACTATTCTGGGTCTTTTGCCTATCCATCCCTATAAAAGAATCAATTTATCAAGATACACAAAATAACTTGTGAGAATTTTTATTGGAATTGCATTAAATCTATAGATAAAGTTGGGAAGAACTGACATTCTGGTACTATTGAGTCTTTCTATCCATGAACATGGAATACCTCTCCATTTATTTAGTTCTTCTTTGAATTATTTTATTAAAGTTTTATAGCTTTATTTGTATAGATATTATATATATTTTTAGATTTATAATTAAGTATTTCATTTTGGGGATTGCTAATATAAATGGTATTGTGTTTTTAATCTCAAATTCCACTTGTTCATTGCTGGTATTTAGGAAAGCAATTGACTTTTGTGTACTAACCTTGTATTCTACTACATTGCTATAATTATTCATTAGTTAAAGTAGATTTTTTATTGTTTTGGCAAACAAATACAATTTTACTTCTTCCTTCCCAATCTGTATGCCTTTTATTTTTCCTTGTCTTGTTTAATTATAATAGCTAAGACTTCCAGTATAATATTGAAAAGGAATGATAAAAGTGGACATCTTTGCCAAGTTCATAATCTTAGTGAGAAAGCTTTAAGTTTCTCACTATTAAATATGATATTGGCTGCAAGTTTTTTGTAAATATTCTTTATCAAGTTTAGGAAGTCCTCTTTTCCTAGTTTACTGAGAGTTTTTATCATAATGAGTGTTGGATTTTGTCAAATGCATTTTCTCAATCTATTGTTACGATCATGTGAATTTTTTAGCTTGTTAATATGATGGGTTATATTAATTGATTTTTAAATGTTGAGCCAACCTTGCATACCTGGGCTAAATCTCACTTGGTTGTGTTGTTCAGTTCTATTTTAATGAGTTATAGAATATTATTTTTCCAACTTTTATTATTTTTGCTTTGGATAATATTAGTTTTATTTATTCTTGAGGTTTAACATAGGTCACAAGGTGATGATCTGAAGTACACATGTCTTTTTCCCAAGTTTTCATACTCCTAATGTTCAGGTCTATATGTACCCTTATTGATTACTTGCAAATCCTGAATACTTCATATAGTTTAAAAAATTTCTGTTTTATAGCAGGAAATTCCAAATCATATGCTTCAAAAATCCTATTATTTAATCAACATATGTTTATCACACTTACTATATGCCAGATGCATAAGATATTGAAGATGTAGATATATAATTCATATAGCTTGATATACAAGAGCTCTTACACTAAAAAGAGAGGAAGCTACACATAATGAGGTGACATAATAAGTGCTATAAAAATGCTATAGGCAAGATAGAATAAGAACAAAATGAAAAGAAAATAAAGCAATTAAATGGACTTGGAAAGGTCAGGAACATTTTTCTGGGAGAGAAGACACTTAAGCCGAGTACCACCCAAAGTGGATAAGCTGTACTGAGTGATGCCATAGTGCAAACCTGTGCTCGCCTCATATTGCTTTCACATTAGGGTGAACTTGGTTATTTCAGTCTCTCTGTCTATGTCTGTGAGCTCACTGGGGTCACCCATCTAGGACAGGAGAAAGGATATCAACATCAGTAAAAACAATCAACCAAAAAGCTTTTCTGAGTTGATTTATTAATTTCAAGTAATAATTATCCTATTGAGTAAGCTATGCCAAATATAATGTCTATAAAAGTGTCAACATTCAAAAGTATTTTTTCTTAATTATATTCATAAATTTGTCTTAATGATGCTTCTGGGATAGGTACCATGGAAATTTCAACAACAAATATTAATCTGAAAAACAGAGTCATTTAAAAGATAAAATCAACTGACATAATTAGGACAAGAATTTGGAAATGTGTTCAGAAACAAAATTGAGTTTGCGAAATTTTTAAAATAAAAGAGTTGATATAAAACAATAACCAAAAATATTTCTTAAATTGATGACTTAACCTTATTCATTCATGTGTGCATGAGTGGAAATGGAGATTTTTAGGGTCAGATGTTTGAAGGTTCACTCACAGTGTGAATAGATCAAGAGATAGAATTCAAAAACTTCTTTTTAAGCCTAACTACTCATTGAGTTGTGTGAGAAATTCAACGAATTATCCAGATGAGACAGTTGGCTGAAGGGTATGTCAGGTTGGTCGTGTTTGAAAGGCACAATTGTCATGAACAGAAATTTCTCGTCCGAGAAATATCTAGTACTGTGCCAAGTGCTCAGTCATGGAACAACGTATCTCCTTATCTCCATTTGAGCTATTTGTTACGTGGTTATTTTTCTAACAATGCCCTGATGCATTTGACATTCTAGGCATCAAAGATGTTGTATGAAAGCAGGTGCAATGCCATCTGAAAACATATTAGTGAGTCACAGGAAGAGTTGAAGATTCCGTGGAAGATCTTTCATGCAAATTTCCTTCATTCTTATCTGGAAAATGAAATGAATGCTGTCAGTTAAATGTCTTGTTTTTGATTTGACATTGTTTTTGTGATAGCATAATACATTTATGCAAAGTCTGATTGAGCAAACTTTGGTGTACTGTTTTTGAAAAATCAAAAGATTTACAGGACTTAGAGAGATAGGATTCTTGATTAAAATCTTAAAAAGTAATTCTAAGATAATTTTTGTGTTTTTGTAGTTAAAAAAAAAGAAACACTGAATTATCTGTATGAAGATTCCTAGAAATGTGCTATGCTCAAAGTCTGAGTGCCAGCCAAAGTAGATAAAATATACTTACAGGTTTAGAATTGATAGAGTTATTACTTCATACTTAAACATGTATTGAGTATTTCTTCATCCTCTTTTGTAAAAAAAATTAATTTTAGTGTATCTTAGTGAGCACTGAAGATGATCTCCTAAGAAGTGACCAGTTTCTAATTCTGTTTAGATGATATAAAGTGGGGAAATTTTCCTTAAAGATACCCTGCATATTATAAATGAATTGCTGTATTTTTCCTTTAAATCTAACAGGCTTTTTTGTTAGACAAATTAATTCGTGTTCCTGCTCTAATTTGTGAATTGGCATTAGAGATATAGAAGTAAGGATCCTTTTCCACTAAACTGAAATCTCTGAGGTAGCTTTATTTGGAACAAAAAATGTTTGCATTCATTTGAATATATCATGTTTTCTTATGAAATAAAATGGTAATTTATGGATACATATGTCTATAGGTAATAGGTGTGCTATTAAAAGAGTATTTATTTAGTTTTGCTCAATATGCCCTTGTTAAACTACATGAGAAACCACATGTGGCAGAATCATGTAAGTTAACATTATTGAATGTGCCACAAAAGTGGTCTATTGAACTCTCAAAAAATGCATAAGGTGGGAAATATTTATATCCTTATCTTATCAATGACAAAAACTGAGGTTAATTTAGCTGGAATATCTTTTCCAAAGAGCAAGAAAGTGGCAGATACATGATTTGAACCGAAGTCTGTCTTCCTCCAGAGCCCTTGAATTCTTTAGTTGGCCAAGACACACACACAAGAGGGCTCCTGATTACTCAGAGAGGTTGTACTCTGGCAGTGTTTGAAGTGTCAATGCAGTTCTGTAACTCCTTAGTTTTGGACGTGATGTTTTTGGAGTCCCAAGATGTCATAAGAATCTTGCCTTAGTAACTCATATTATGCAAGCTACAAGAAAATGGAACATGAACCAGATGCCGGTTTATAGCTGTACATTCAGAATTATAACTGCTAAGTGTACAAAAAGCTCACATTGGCTGGTCATCAGATTCTCTCCTGTGGAATAATCAACAAAAGTTGCATTGCATTTGAGTTTCTTGGTGAATACAGAGTGTGTTGAGTGAAGTCTGTTGGGTGGCTCTACAGTCTAATGCCATTGAGGTAGATGGCCTCACACCTACCTCCTGTGATTGGAAGACATTTGCCAAGTAGAATAGTGAGTTGAATCATCTACTCACTTTTCAAGACTCTGTTTAAGGAACACTTAGACAATTTTGTTTTCTCATTTATTTATCATCTCTTTAGAAATATGACTACTACCTCTATTGTTACATCATGATTTTTGTTTTGTTTTGTTTTGTTTTGACATAGGCCTTAGCACAAATGCTCTTAATGGATGCATATGTCTATATGTCTATATGCATCCATTAAGCTCCTCCAAGTTTTTTTTTCCTTTGAATGAAGAGCTAGCTGTATATTATGTGCATGTTCCCAAGACCCCGTAGCCACACATACACACATATAAGGATAATGTTTTGCCTTAATTGATAATATTAGTCATTAGCACATATTCTACTGGGTAAAAGCAAAAGTCTTTTAAAAAGTCATGACCACTAAGTCAAATAAATTAAATTCTGAGAAAAATTTCAGGTCAGATTAAAAGCTTTTGGTGATTTTTTTTTTGAAAACTGACTATCACAGATTTATTGAAAATATACGGATATATTAATTACGATTTTAACAAAGAAGAAAAGCATTTCTGTAAATACATTGGTGGATGAGAATCAGTTAATAAAGTTTGATTAGCAGACACTGAGGAAAGTTCTTTCTTTGCCCTATTGAAAAAAACAATGCTGTTTACTAAAAACTCACATAGGAGCAATACATCTTTGCTAGATTAATATTACGATATTTTACATGAAGCTGTTAAGCAACTAGATTGGGAGTTTCTATGCAGGTAGTGAATAGACAGACTTCAGCAAAACATGGGAAAGAATCTAATGAATTTCTTATGTAATATGGCAAAATAGGGATTATATAGTAAATGTATAGTGATAGGTAGATTTGGGACAATAAATTCTATTTGAAGGATCAAATCAACTATGACTGGAGCTTCTAGTCTCTTCTAGGGTGACATTTTATTAATGGCATAAATAAGGACATGAACGTTCATCAAATTATTGAACTTTTTGAAAAGAATGATTGCTTCTTTATCAGATAGAGAGAATGAAGATCTATTAATAACTGAAAGGATTGGATATTGGGATTGTCAAATCAGACTCAAGAGAATCTGAGATCTGAATCAGTATCAAGTTGATTACCTACATATGCCAAATATCTAAAATGTACATCAGATCTTCAAAGATCTGAAACGTGCTAAATTAATGGAGAAAACAAGAGCAGCAATGATGTTCAGATTGCCATTAGAAAGTAATTCCCCAAGAGATTAAATAAAAGAAAGAAAGAATGATCTTTTATATCCAATTCTCCCTGACAATTTTTTCAGGAGCCAGGAAGAATATGTGGAATAAGATAGAAAAAAAATGATGATAGTAATAATGGATGGAACATCTGAAGATGTAGCAAAGAACACAGTGAAGATGACACTGGTTCTCCTCAGTGTGTGGAGCCCCTGTGAGAGTCCGGCCCAGGGCCAGGCCAGAGCTACACCAAGTCAAGTAAAACAAACTCTAAGAAGTTCACAGATCAGTGCATGGAGTAGACTTGTGAACCAATTATTGTAATTTGTGCAAAACAGACTTTAATTGAAGTTCTGTTTTGTTTTACAAAAGGCCAGATGAGGGTTTCCCACCTGTACTCAGGGTGTCAATATATGTTTCACATACATGGGGTTGAGTTCGTGTGTGTGTAGGAAATACTAAGCCTTGTACCGCGACTGCACAATTTTCCAGAGCCTTTGGTATACTTCTGTCCATTTGTGAATCTTGGAGAAAGGCTACCATAGGCAATATTTTAAATTATTTGTCCTAAGAAACAAGTTTGGTAGAGCTAGGGTTTAGGTAAATCCTGGGATAAAGGAACCGAGAAAGGAGAACCCGTATCTCATCAGAACAGTTGGGAACATCTTTACATGAAAGAATAAAAATATTCCTACAGTCAGGAGATGGAGAAAGGAAACGTGAGGGAGAGGGAGAGGGAAGAAGAAAGGGAAATCAGAGATGGAAGAGCACAGGGGTTTGGGGAAATGGCGAAAAGTCCCAGGTAATTGGATAAATATGATACACATGAAAGAGAACGGCAGGTGATGTGGCTGGTCAGGAGGTCACAGCAGACTATAGCAACCATGTCTGCCCTATGAAAATATAATTTTATCTTGTTGCAGAAGAAAGCCTTTTGAGGTTTCATGCAGGAATCAGATTTCCCTTAAACAGCTTACTCTGTCGGTTGCTGTGTGTGGAGTTTGCCTGAAGGCATTGAGTGCAGAATCCCAGCGAATGGAGCAAGCTTAGGGTTTTACTTCAAATGTTCACCAAATGCTGGCTCTCTGAGCAACGCTCTGGGCATTATAAAGATGAATGTCCATACAGTCAGTGTCAGACGCACAGAAAGCAGCAAGGGCAGAACGCCTGGGGAGGCGGCAGGATGAGCTGTGATGAGAAGAGCCACCCACAAGGTGGGCCTTGAGGACCCTGAACGGGTCTTCGAGGGAGGGACATCTGATTCCTGTGAACAGAGGTGGAAACCTCCTAATGAAGATGTTGGAGTAAAAATGACCAGGATGAAACAATGAGTTTGGAAATACTGGCTCTCATCAGCAAAGGGAATTGCATTCTAATTTGAATTACATATAACTTTTTATTTAAAACATAAATAAAATCATGTCATTCCTCTGCATAAAACTTTCTAGTGGGTTTAGAATACAATTCAGATACTGTAAACTGCCATGTCATGGCCTCCATGACTTGGCTCTGCCTACCTCCCTACTGCTTCTGCCACACCATCCTTCTCCTTGTTTCTCTACCTACCTCAGGACCTTTGCACTAGTTATTCCCTCAGTACTAGCTATCTTACTTATCTACACATGGTTGGTTCCTTCTTATCATAAAAATTCCATTAAAATACACTACCCCAAGAGACTTTACCTAGCCACCATATTTTATGTGCTTTTTATTCATATTAGCCTCTTTTGTCTTCTTCATTGCATTTATTAATGTTTACCTGATTTATTTGTTCACTTTTTCTTATCAGTCTCCTCACTAGAAAATAAGCTCTATGATAGCAGAACTTGCTCACTTTGCATCTCTAACACAAAGCTTAGCATAAGAGCTCAATAAATATTTCCTGAAATAATACTTTTAAAATAAATTTAAATGGTGTATATTTTTCTTAACTTTTAACTTGCTTAAATGATTAAAAAGAAAAAGTATAAGCAAAACACCTATGAAACACTAGGCCATGCAGCTTAGATCTAGATTAATTCTCAATCACCAATATTCTTTCTGGAGATTTCCTCTCCTTAAGCAGTAGCACATAAAAAATAGTATGACTCTAATGAGGACTTCTCAGAGTTGTAGTTTCTATTCACAATTCACTTAGGAGAACTTTAATGTTTCTAATAGGATTGGGCACAGATGAAAAAAGTCAAATAAACTTTGTGTATCCAGTGCGACCATCTCTCTGAATGTTGCATTCACTTTTCTCAGTAGAATTTCATCCACTTTATTATCCTATTAATTTTTTGGATGAGTCTTGAAGCAAAAGACTGCACTGTACTGAAAATATATTGAATATAGGCTCCTCTTATTGATGAAGCTTGCAAGTATTCAATTGTTACAAGAAACGAAGGGAAGAGAATTATGTTCACTGACTATATGACTTACGGGCATGGTAGGAGATTTCACATTAGTTACCTCGTTTTATCTCCTGAAGTTATGAGGAATCTTAAACGTGTAATGTAGGAAATCACCATAAGCTGAACAGCTGGATTTTTGGTTTAGGAAAAATTGATTCTGTATTCATTTTGTATCCTGTGGGGACGCCAGACTTGGGGAGCTACCCTATATGTATGCAAGAGAGCTACCATGTTCGGACTGTGCGTAGGTGAGGCTGCCATTAGTGAGAAAGGAAGACAGGGGGATGGAGGGCACAGAAAATTAGTCTTTTAGAAAGTCTAGTAAGGTCATTTTTTTCACTGTTCACATGAAGAAACAAGGTCAATGGAAGTAAAAGAAATATATCTAATTGATTAATAGTGAAGATGAATAATAATCTAGATCAAAATGTCTCCAAAGTCCGAGATCTTCTCATAGTCCTTCCCCAGCAGCATAATAGAAGATGGTGTGTTTTCTCCAAATATGGTGATATAAAGTGTGCCTGGCCAGAGACATAGACGCACTTGGCCAGGGACATAGACATACTTGGCCTGGGACATAGATACGCTTGACCAGGGCCTCAGCTGTCAAAGGTGCATTGTGGGGTAGGTTTGTCAGATTTAGCAAATAAAAATGCAGAAACCCACTTAAATTTGAATTTCAGATACACAACAAATAACTGTTTAGGATAGCTATGTCTCATGTATTGCACAGGGTGTATCTATACAAAATCTTATTTGTTGTTTACATAAAATCAAATTAACTGATTTTTGAGTATTTTATCTGTCAACCCCAGCTGTAGGGCCATGAGCACAGTAAGGGGTGGCCCCAGCAAGCCATTTCTGTCTTTCACTCCTGTCCCCATGGAGATGGAATTAATGTGAGTGCCAAAAGAGAAGCAGAGTAACAGGGAGCCCGGCAGAAGGGGCTGGAGTAAAAGTGTGCTGCGTGTCCCCAGGGGCAGCTCTTCTTGTTACAGGACGAAAATTAGGCAAAAAATACTAAGCTGTTCCCAAATTATCTCAGCAGCTATGGTTGTTCAATAAGGCAAACGTAGCTCATAAGCTCCTTGGTTCTGGGGAGGATAGGCCTGCTGTCAGAGCAATTGATGAAGTATATTAAAGCCAGGTTCTTATTGTGAGTGAATAGATTAACGACCCAGATATGGATGCTTCGAAAAGCAAATGGTAGCATGCTAACTTAGTTAATCAGCTTTTGAGAAAGAAAGCAGCATTTAACTTAGCGGAAGATGCAGTTCAACACTGTATTAATGAAGTAATAACAGCTGTGTCTTTATCCGTTCACTACCCATTCATTTTCCCATTACATCCAGCCTACTAACCTCCATCAAAAACATGGATTTTTTTTGTGAGAGTAAGGGGCTTTTTTTTCCTACCAGAAAAAAATCAAGGCATCTATTTTCTAAGTTGTACTGTAGGATCTAGTAGAGGTTCAATGATTCTAGTTTTCTATTGCTGGGAAAAAAACGTATGCAATGGGATTCAAGCCGTGTGGTGTTAATCAAATCCTTACTTCACCTCCTATATGCTGTGAGTCTTGTGCTATTTGCTTGTTTATCTATCTAGACAAATATCTACCTTTTCAAGTTTCAGTGTTATAAAGATTAATGATATAACACATCATATATGCATTTCTTGACATATGTTACACACTCGAATTATGTCTTTCTTTTCCTCATTTACTAATGAGTGACACTGTTTGCCTGGTTTGTTTACTGATTGTGTGTGTGTGTGTGTGTGTGTGTATGTGTGTGTGTGTGTGTGTGTGTGTGTGTACAGAAACCCTTCAGGACAGTGAACCCTGAGTGTCCCCTTCAGTAGTTTCCTGTGGCCTGTCCCTCAGTGGTCCCTCAGTTGCTTTCTGGGGACATTGGCCAAGTAGATACAGTTGAGAGAGCAGCAGTTCCCCCAGATATGGGTAGACATCCCTCTCCTATGCCCCACGTGGAATCTGCCAACCTTAGTCCAGGAAGTCAATCTTCTGCACAGATAGGATAGGTTTTGTGCATATGGTATTGTTTCTAGGGTCATGGATGCCCTGTTGTCTAAAAACATTTACCTTATTCCCTGGTCTTTTTGTTACATTCCACTAGGAGAGCTTTTTCAACCTGGAAGAGCAGCAGATACCACAGAATTTTAGGCCCATCTTGATCCACCTTATCCCCTCGAGTCTTACCTCTTCTACTCTTGTCATTCTTAACCAGTAGAGTCACGTTCTCTTCTTTTAACACCCATAATCTTGTATGCCTGTCGTCTGTGCATGTGATTTCTATGTACCATGACGCTAAGACCTTCCCCCCTTTCCTAATACATCCTCACTGTGTGTCTACATTCTCAGTGCATCAGGTGCTCACGCCTTCTACCATGACTTTGCTACATGATGGTGTCATTGTGGTTTATGTCTCTCTTTCCCCGAAATATTGTGAAGACACTAAGGGCATTATGATCTCATTATAGAAACAGCTCAAATATCAAATCTCATCATTTAAATGAAGTCCAGGTGAGGATAAGGCTTCTCATGTGTAATTCTTTAAGCTCAGCAACTCAACTCTTGAGCTGTAGATCTGTGAACTAATGAGACAGTTATCTGGCTGCCATACACCCAATGTGTAAAGGTAGACAAGCAAAATAACTGCTGTAGACATTCCTGTACAAAAGGGATGGTGGAGGGGAAAGAAAGTCCACAGCAATTCTATCACCTAACAGGGCAAATGTTGTAAGTTCCTTGGTTAAGTCTCAGAAGTGACATCACACCACTTTTGCCATATTTTATCTGTTAGCAGTTAGTCACTAGATCTGATTCACACCCAAGGAAAAGATACTCTGGGATGGAATCCTTGGGGGCATCTTAAAGGCTGCCTACCACACATTTTCCCAAAGCCTTTGGCTGGTCTTCCCAGGGATTACATACACTGTAAAGGCCTGTGTCACACATCATTTCATGTTGTCCTCTCAATAGTACCTGTCTGGGGCAGGTAACACTACCAAGAGTATAGCACCCTAGGAAAAGCTCAGGCTCAAATATCTGACAAACCAATGATCACATCAGCTGGTAATGACTTCCTCTGTGTGGGTAGACAAGTGTGTGTGAGTAAGACTGCATTATTCACCTGTGAAATAGAGTGATTGCTATCTTGCAGGCATGTAGTTAGAATAAAACAAGATGATGTACTTGGCAGAAAATAAATATATCCTTTCCCTAAAGACATTTAATTTTATCATTTTATGATATTCCAGATATGTAGAAGACATTGTTTCAAATGTAGTTGAAGGATAATTTGATGTATGTGGAATGTGCCATGTAAGAAGGCATGCCTTTTTTTTATTTAAAAGCAAATTAGTTATAAAAAGGCTTTTTTTTTCCTGATTAAAATCAAACCTTATGCATTTATAGGTATATTCTGCAGCAATTGCCCAATTAAATTCTAGTGCTTATGAACGAATGATGTGTTGTTATTAATCATAAATTTGCAAGAGGCCCCAGAGATCAGCTGGTTTAACCTGTCCCTTTTAGCTGGTCGGTCAATACATTGAGTAGAAATCTGGCTGCCTGTATGACACAATGGCCTAATCATAGGGATTTAATCTTTGCTTTTTTAATTACCAGTATAGTGACTTTGAGTGCATTAATTTTCCTGGGCCTCAGTGTTTTTGTCTGTAAGACAGGGCTAATAATAATACGCTACATATTCTAACAGCTCTTGTGATTGTTGAAGAGAGTTTCTCCAGTCAACCTATATTTGTTCTCTGATCTACTCCTTCACTTGATAGTCCGTCTAGCACTTCATGACAATTATCATGGCTTATCCCTAATTCTCGTCTTCTTAGACTTGTTAAGACATTATTTTCAACTCTTTCCTTTCCTGTGCACTATTTCCAGGAAAACTTTGGAACATCGGTATCTCTTCAGAAGTTGAAACCTGTGTTCCAAGGTATTTTGAAATTTAGATAAGATAATGCAAGTCATACTCTTTGAGTATCCTTTGTGTAATAAATGCTCCAAAATATCCTGATGTGTCTTCTCTATTAATTTTTTATACTGTAATTTTATCTCTATCAAAATGCATCTTTGTAAACATTTTGCTGTAATTTTGTTTTCTTTTACCCCCAGCCACCTTTTACATGATGGAGATTATAGTGTGCAGTCCTATTTCTTAAAAATGTATAGATAGGATGTCTTGTTTCCCCTTTGGGTAGGTACCCAGTAACAGGATTCCTGATCAAATGGTAGTTCTACTTTCAGCTTTTTTAGGTATTTCCATATTACTTTCCACAGAAGTTGTACTAGTTTGCAGTCCCACTAGCAGTGTATGAGTGTTCCTATCTCTTTGCATTCTATAAAAAAGACATCTGCACTCAAATGTTTATAGCAGTACAATTCACAGTTGAAAAGATGTGGAAACAACCCAAGTGCCTATCAATACATGAGTGGATTAATAAAATGTAGTATATATATACCATGGAGTTCTACTCAGCTGGAAAAAAATAATGGTGATCTTGGACCTCTTGTATTATCCTGGATAGAGCTGGAGCCCATTCTAGTAAGTGAAGTATCACAAGAATGGAAAAACAAGAACCACATGTACTCACCACCAAATTTGTATTAACTGATCAATACTTATGTGTACATATTGTAGTAACATCCATTGAGTGTTGGCTAGGTGGGAGGGGGAATGATGGGATGGGTATATACACACCAGATGGGTGTGATGCACACCATCTGGGGGATGGACATGCTTGAAGCTCTTACTCGGGTGGGGCAAGGGCAATATACGTAACCTAAACATTTGTACCCCCATAATATGCTGAAATAAAAAAGTAAATAATAAATAAAAATGTATTTAAATTGAGTGTTATTGGTATTGAAATATTGTTTAGATTTATCTTGTAATTTTTTTTGGCTTTATACTTGTATAAGGGATATAAGCATAATGGGGCTATGCCGTGTTTTATGTATCTACCATTAAAAATTTCCCTTGAATTAAAAAAAAAAACTGTCTACCTTACGTAGCTGTCATTGCTTTATATAATTTTTATATAGCCTTTTTTCTTTCTTCATGAGACAGAGTCTTGCTTAGTCACCCAGGCTAGAGTACAGTGGTGTCATCACAGTTCACAGCAACCTCAAACTCCTGGACTCAAGCTATCCTCCTGCCTGAGCCTCCTGAGTAGCTGGGGCTACAGGCTCATATGAATGCATCCAGCTAATTTTTCTGTTTTTAGTAGAAACAGGGTCTTGATCTTGCTCAGGCTGGTCTTGAACTCCTGACTTCAAGTGATCCTTCGGCCGTGGCCTCCCAGAGTGCTAGGATTACACACATCAGCGACTGTGCCCAGCCACTTACATAGTGTTTAGTCAACCAAAAGTATCACTTTTAGTGAACTAGTCTAGAACTGTCTTTTACCATCCTCTACTTGTATAATAGATGTGCAATGATTAACTTAATTAAAATGTAACACTTTACATATAATTCTATTATTTGTCATCTTGTTTTAACCTATTTTCTGCCTCAAAGATAGAAAATACAAATTTTTTGCATGTTAATTCTATCTTATAATAATTTAAACTGGAAACTGGAACTGTCATTCTGTCCTTCAGATATACACCTACAAGTGAGGCCATACGGAGGTGGATGTGGATGCTCCTTAATGTTTATTGTTTGTTGTAAAAATGGGATCACAATCTCAGAACTGCAGTTGCAGATTTAAAATTTTTTTTTCTGGATGTTATTAATGTAATAGGAAAACATCTTAGTGTTGTATAAAGTCAATCTTCTATCCAAGAAAAATAATCTTTTGCCTATAACTTTTTTAAGGCTTTTTTTTTCTTTTCTAGAGAGTGTATGGCCATGGGTACATTTTACTATGAGAATACAGTGAGTTTTCTAACACAATTTTGACAAAAGGGTGGAAAACCAGTATGTTCTTGTATCTGAACCAAGAGCATTAAAGGAGCTATACTTGGAAAAGCTGGCATTTCTCTGAGGTCTGCAGTGTGTCTCTGCTGGGCTAGAATGAATCCATAGTTGCAGGGAGAGATTGCTTTATTACACTTAATGTCTTAGAAAGCTGACATTGCTGTCAAGTTAGCATTGTTAAAAAAGCAATAGGATATGAATATTATTCATAGTGATTGCATATATTATGAATGCATTGCAATGTCTGCTGGTTTATAAAGCTTCTTGAATTTGTAAAACTTCTGCTTATGTAAAAGTGAGACTGAAGTGATTAACACTAAATATGAATTGCTTCATATGTCAATACAGATCTTCAAAAAATTTTAAAATAAAATACATACATATTGTAGTCCAATTGCAATACAATCACTGTGGCTCTCAAGCTTCGAAGAAATTATAGGGCATTTTTTGGGGAAATTTTACTGGGTGTCACTTGGAATGAATCCCCCACTTTCAAAGTGGTTAAGATCTGGTTCTGTTTGAGATTCCACCACATGCAGGTCCTAACTCACGTGCATGAACATCCAATCATCGAAAATGCTATAAGCACTTTTCGATTCTTCTGCATTTTTCTCTCATTGAGTTTTTCATAAAACAAAGATTATTTCATTTCCCTGGTTTCAGCATTGTTTCATGGAAGAGTGGATTCCTTTCCCCCTTTTATCTGTCTTCTTCTCATATGCCCTCAATTTCCCTTAGTCATTTATCTTTTAAAAAATGTATTTTCTTTATTTTCTTGGAGCTCAAGTCTCACCACAGTACCTTTCATGTACATGAGTTTGAAAGTCCTTTTATAGAAAGGGGGATGTAATTTTGGCAATTTTGAACCATTTTTTAAAGTTCAGACTGGATCAATATGTCTCAAAGGTTTTTCAACTAAACGAAAATTGCTTTAAATGCATCATTTTACTCTACAACTGACTTACTAAATTAATGGAGTAATGGAACCAACACACTTTGGGGCTTTGGGGTTTAGTATTATCGGTGTCATTGTTTGTTTAGAATATTTCCCAGAATAGTTAGAGGATCATAGCACATTGTGGCTGAAAATGATCTCTGAGACCCTTCAGTCTGGAATCCACAGTCCTGTATTTATTGTGAACTGAGGCCCAGAGATGCTGAAAGACTTGCCTACGTTTACTTGAGTAGAGACAAAGCTGGGATTCAATAGTGAGCATTTATTGTCTATCTGCTACTAGCTACAGTCTTACGATTTCACTTTTACTGTTTTGTCTTTAAGTGGCAACCAACTCAGATCCTTCAGTCTTATAGCCTAGTGTATTTTCACCTAGATAGGAAGATAGATGATTGATAGATAGATAGATGATAGATAGATAGATTGATAGATACATTCCTTCTTGTATGAGGATTCTGTACAATTAGCTCTAAGGCTTGATGACACTCTTGTAAAATCATTCTAATTAACGAAGATGCTTTAGCAGAAAAGCAGTTCTTACCCTTCAGAAATGTCTTGGAAAATATCTCCTGCAGACATTGTTTTTATCTGACTGCAGATACAGTGTAGCAAGAATGGGTAGGTCCTACCCCTTGATGCTATTATTACATTGCTATTTTTGTAGAGACTCTGTAAACTTATTCTACCATACTGCATTCATCTGTGTGTCCCCTAAGCCCAGCTTGGAAATTAGGATAGAGAAGGTTCTTGTTAGATGTTGCTGAAACACTGGATTTCCATAAGTAACTTTTAATGATTTTACATACTCAAGTATTGGCTCCTATTACACCAGAAGTGTTATTCTACTCTTATCTAGATGACATTTAAAATCCCTTCATATTGAAAAACAAAACTAAACTAAACAAAAAATATGGTTGAAAGAGTTTATGGCAAATAGAATTTGGCTCTGAATTATGTTTTCCAATCCCTGCTGTATAGAGCAAATTGTTAGAATCAGCATTTATAACGGAGCTTCAACTAAAGCTTTGTTTTATAATTTTCTCTAAGGTAATTAGAAAAATGTGCATGAAAGCATGACACATATCACAGGTATATTCATCTGAATGTGTTTTGTGTAGTTTATATTTATGGTTCATTTTGAAAAGCCAAATTTACTGTATTGAAACAGACAGTCAAAGAAAGGTAAAGGGACTAGTATTTTCCCAGCAACTGCGATGTGCTAGGCACATTGCCAAACACTAAACAAACTCTATCTCAGTTAATCTTCTCTAAGGTAAATATTGCCACCATTTCACAAATGTGGAAATGGGACTACATAAAAAAACTGAACTTGGGTCAAGGGGAATCAATAAGTATATTTTTCTTTGTTGAACATATGTCGGTCTAATCAAAGTAATTGTAAGTTATATCAAAATTATTTTAATAGAGAAAGAAGTTGAACCCTGTTCTCCTGGCTAGCACTCAAATTATTTTTATGAAGGCAATTTTTATCATAGAGTTATTTCTAATAGGACGCATTGTACAGTTATTTAATTTTCAATGATGAATTTACAGATTTTTTAAAAATAGAACACATCATGTCATCATTGTCCGTCAAACCAAGGCCATTTATGAGAGCTCTGCTTTAATTGTCCTTGGCTAAATGGAGCCAAATGACTGGGAATTGTGGAAAAGCATACACTGGTTCAATAAAATTGAACTTAGAGACGGATCCAATTGTATACTGTAACATAGTATTCTTAAAGTGTGTTCCCTAGTGATAATTTTTTTTATTTCAGATTATTACAGGGTACAAACATTTTGGTTACATGAATTGCTTTTGTACAGTTTGAGTGAAAGTTATAAGTGTGTCCCTTACCCATACGGTGTGCACTGTACCCGTTAGGTGTGAATTTGCCCATCCCCTCCTCCCCCCTCCCACCTGCTTGATTTCCGTGGAATTTTACTACCATATATGCATGAGTGTTGATCTGTAAGTTTCAACTTAGTAGTGAGTACATGTGGTTTTTGTTCTTCCGTTCTTGTGATACTTCACTTATAAGCATGGTCTCCAGGTTGTTACAAAGGTATTAGTTCACCATTTTTTTTGTGGCTGATTAATAGTCCACGGTATACATATACCACATTTTATTGATCCACTTATGGTATTGATGGGCACTTGGGTTGTTTCCACATCTTTGTGATTGTGAATTGTGCTGCTACAGACATTCAAGTGCACATGTATTTTTTATAAAATGTCTCTTTTTCCTTAGTTAAATACCCAGTAGTGGGATTGCTGGATGGAATGGTAGGTCTACTTTTAACTTTTAGGTCTTTGAGGTATCTCCATATTATTTTCCATAGAGGTTGTACTAGTTTGCAGTCCCACCAACAGCATATAATTGTTCCTTTCTCTCCCCATCCCAGCATCTGTTGTTTTGGGACTTTTTGATAAAAGCCATTCTCACTGGGGTTAAGTGATATCTCATTGTGTTTTTGATATGCATTTCTCTGACGATTAGAGATTTTGAGCATTTTTCATATGCTTATTGGCCATTAGTCTATCTTCTTTTGAAAAGCTTCAGTTCATGTCTTTTGCTCACTTTTTAATAGGGTTGTTTGATGTTTTCTTGCTAAGAGGTGTTTTATTTATACACACTCTCTCTCTCTCTCTCTGTCTCTCTCTCACACACACATATGATACAAAAATTAAAAATAAATAAATGGTTACATGTACACATAAAAGAATTCCATGATCAAATATGTTGAAGAAATCCTAGGTTAAAAAAATTAAACACTCTTTTTAAATTCTATAAATTCTCATATCCTTTGATACAAGAATGTGCTTTGTGAAACTCCAAGGGGGAAATGGAATTTTCAAAGTCCCTAAACAATTTTTATCACAAAAATCTCTTTTACAAGTAACAGTTGTTAAATCTTGGAGTGTAAGTTGTCAGCATGACATATCTTGGGAGATGTTTATTCATTTACTCATTATCAAAGATGTATGAGCACTTACTATACACCAATCATTGTATAGGTGTTGGGGGTGCAAAATGATTAAAACCGACAAAGATTCCTGCCCTTGTGGAGCTAATGTTTTAGTAGAGGAGACAGAATATAAACATGCCAAATAAGTGAAATATGTATGATTGACTGTGATGAGTCCTAAGAAGAAAACGAAAAGAAAAGAAAAGAAAAGAAAAGAAAAGAAAAGAAAAGAAAAGAAAAGAAAAGAAAAAAGAAAAGAAAAGAAAAGAAAAGAAAAGGCCAGGGAGTGTCAGGACAGGACAGGGAGTTGATTTTTTAAGTGGAGTGCCAGGGAAGGCATCACTGAGAAAGCAGTATTTGAGCAAAGATTGAAATTAAGGAGCAAGCTCTGTGGATACCTGGGGAGAAGAGCTTTTCAGGCAGGGGAAAGGCTAAATTCAAGAACAAAGCATCCATTGTGGCTGGAGCAGAGTACACAAGGGGAAGAGTTACAGGATATGAGCTTTGACAACTTACAGGGACTCAGATCAGAGAGGTCCCTGTAGGTTATAGTAAGGAATTTGGTGATGAAAGGAGCAGCCCTTGGAGGGTTTTGAACACTGGAATGACAAACTTTGTCTTATGGCTGATTTTTTGAGAGAAGCTGGGACTGGTGAGGTGGTAGAGCAGATAGATGAGGAAGGAGGCTGTTGCAGGGGTCCAGAGGAGACACAGTGGTGACCTGAACAATGACTTCAGCGTGGAATAGGTCAGATTCTGCATGTGTGTTGAAGGGGGAGTTTGCCAGACTTGCTGAAAGATCAGATCGAGCAATTGAGGACAGCTCCGTAATTTGGACTCAGTAATTGGAAGCATGATTGCCATACATTAGAATGGAGACGATTTTTAGAGAGGGAGGTTTGGGAAGGAAGTTTCACCATTAGGAATTCATTTTTAGACATACTATTAATAACATCAAGATGTTTTTTAGGAATTCGGGTGCAAAGGTTGATCTGGAAGAGGGAATACTAAAGAAGGCAGTAAATGTCATTCAGTGGCAAGCTGTTTACATAGATATAGCACATGGGAATTCCAAACTTAGAATGGCCTAGATTTAAGTGGTCGAATCTAGTTTACAAAATTCACAGCATGAACTAAAATTCTGTAAGCTAAATTAGTGCTTCGGTGCTGCTGACAGAAACAAACAAATGGTAAAACATAAATAAATACATGAAAGGAGGAGAGGGCAAAATCACTTGCCCCAACCTTAAATGGTTCTTATTCATTGCCTTTCTTGGGCTTGAAGTTGGAACTATCCGTAAAACAGCAGGTGGTTGTTGGGTGCTACATGATATTGCCAACACTTACTCTGGAGGAATCTCAGGAGTGGTTCTTAAGATACCCACTGATGTGCAGCACTCTACCCTCGACATCTTCAGTTAATACAGCCATAGAGAAGTTGTTCCTGCCCTGTAGATCTTCTATTTTAACAAAGATAGCTTGTGATATCACTTTGCCAGGCTGAAGGACTTCTATTCTCAGACTGGTGACAGCTGGCCAGGAAAGCCAATACCGTAAGTGAATTTAATAGACTTTATTCTCAGGCTACATGGGTTGCTATGGGAACCTCATTAGAAAATATGGGAACTATAGATGATCTGCCTTCTAGGCAATTTTTTTTTTCTAAACAACTTCATTGGCTTTATGTGTAGGAAAAAAATAAGTTGATTTTTTTTAAAATTGTGAATATATAGGGAAAAGTGTAAAAAATATAAATATATTGCCTTAACATTTATTATAAAACGCTAACCAGCATCAGGGAGAACAGTGCTGGCTATTTAGAAGAGTGTCACTCGCCCCTTTCTAATCACAGTACTTCCATCATCTCAAAAACAAAACCAAAACAAAAGCAACCAATACCCTATTATGGTATTCATTTTCTTGCTTGTGCTTAGCATTTTATCAACTTAACACAATTATGTAGTTTAGATTGATTTATTATATATTATACATACCTATATGAGTGTGCATTCATCACATCAATATATCTTAATTTATCTATTGATCCTACTGTTCATGGGCAGTTGACTTGTTTCTAGTTTTAGGACATTAGCAGTAATTCTGCCTTAAACATTTCAGGAGCCATCTTTGTATAAGTGTGTACTCATTTCTATTTAATATTGTTGGGACATAAGATATGCTTCTCTTCAAATTTAATAAATAATGAACACCTTTTTTATTGTTGTGGTTTTGATGTTTGTTTTCCCAAAATGGTTGAAATGATTTATAATTCAACTTAAATTTGGTAAGAATTTCTGGCATTTCATTTATAATTTTTTCTACAAGGATGTCCTGATTATTTTTAGCTGTGTGTATTTCTGTATGAATTTTAAGATCGACTGGTTATTTTTAGAAAGAAGGAAAAAATGAACCTGTTTCAATTTTCTTTGAGATACATTAAATCTACAGATGAGTTTGGAAAGTGTTGACAAATCTTTAAATATTATATCTTCCAATCCATATTATGGTATAGCCTTCCATTTGTTTAGATCTACTTTAATTTCTCTCAATAATATTTTATAGATTTCTACCTAGATATTTTGTACGTCCTCATTAGATTTCTCCTTTGACATTTAGTTTTTTAACACTATTGTAAATGATATCAATTTTTAAATTTCATTTTCAATTTGTTGTTGCTGCAGAGAAATTCAATTGATGTTTATATATTGCAATTATATCTAACAACCTTGTTATACTTATTAATTATAATAATTTATCTGTGAATATTTTTGATTGCCTATAATTCATATCATCGGAATATTATAAGATATGTTTTCTTTCTTAAATTTAAATATTTAACAACAGATATGCAAAGGCCTCAGTGAAAAAATTATGATTCTATATTCAAGTATGCTAATGAAGAAATGAAATATATACAGTATTGTGTTCTTAGAGAATAAGATTTACTACTGTAAAGATGAATTCTTCCTCAAGATTTTTTTTATAAATTAATACAATTGCAATCTTTTTATTTTGAGGCAAAAAGTGAAAAGGGACAAAAATAGCTATGCGTATCTGAAGAAGTACCAGTTGAGGTAGTTACCCTTCCAGAGTTATCATGAAGCTGTATAAGTTAAGACAGTGGGGTATTAGTGCGTGGATAGACAAGCAGATCAATGGAACAAAAGGAAGAATACAGACACAGACTTGTGCATACGTAGGAACCTGAATCATGTCAAAGAGACAATTACAAATCAGGAGACAAAGGATGGGCTATGAAGTAAGTGATGGTAAGACAAATGAATGTTTGTATAAAAAATATTTAAGTTGGTTATAGCTCTCTAATCAGACCCCTAAACAAGTTCATATTTGGGTTAAATACTTAAATAAGAAAAATAAACCTCCAGAACTTTTATAATAAAACAAAGAGACAAAAAATTTTATAATCTTGGGATAGTAAATTCTTTGTTGAATAGGGCATAAATATTCTATTCATTAAATGAGAGTTTAATATAGATTATTAAATTAACATTAAGACCTTAATATCAAAAGATGACATAAAAGAGTAAAAATATAAGTCATAAACTAGGGTAAGATATTTTCAGTATATATAAGAAATATCATAATAGTATTCTACAGATCAGTATAAAAATGGCAAAAAGTCCAGTAGAAAAATGAACACTGATATGAAAATACGAGTAGCCTGCAAGTAGATGAAAAGCTACTTAACATCCTTTTTGTTAGAAAATGAAATTAAAATCAGAATAAGATATTCCGTAAGTTAAAACCAGAATGAGATATTCACAGTCAATTGTTAAGGAAGATAGACTAGAAGAGAATACAATAGACATGACTCAACTCCGCTAGACTAGACTACAGTAGAATAGAAATTTGGATAATCTCTGGTGTTGGCTGGGTTTGAAACAACAGGAAATTTCATTCACCGTTGTCAATTTAATGTCATTTCTACACATATAACATAGAAACTTTTGTGCATGTGCTTCAGGAAAGTATATGAGTGTTCATGATATCATTGTTGATACAACCAAAAAATAAAAAGAATCCAAACAGCTATAATTAATAAAAGCAATGAGTAAATTTTGGTATAATCAGTCACTCAGTAGAGTACTGTGCAGCAGCCCAACTAAAGAATTGCAAAATATAAATCATCATGGATAAATTTCAAAGAAAAATAATAAGTGAAGTGGGCAACTCAATGAGAATTCTGAGCACTAGTATTCTATTAATATACTGTATACATATGAGTTTATACTTATAATGTATAAACATTATACACACATGTGTGTGCATGTGTGTACGTAGTAATAAATGGGGGGAGAATGAGCAATGTATTTTCTAGGGATAATTACTTGGTGATAATTCTGGGTGCTGATTTTCTTGATAATTGTCTGGTGATACGCACCTGGCTATGATATACACAAATTTCAGAAAAGTAATTGTTGGAAAGTACAAGAATTCTGATCAGGGAGGAGCTGACAGTACCCAGTAAGGGGCCACTGATGGTAAATTTCTTAAAGAGGGTATATTTGGTTTTATATACATTCCATTAACTGTGTGCTTATTTTTAGCTTCCGAGGCCAGACGGGATCCGGTGTGGTCAGAGTGGTGCGGCCACAGACTGTGTGCTTATTTTTATATATTTTCACATGGATGACATATTTTACAATAAAAATTAAAACTAAGTTGCAAAGAGTCATAAAAATTTAAATGAAACAAAACTGCTGTGCAAACTTTTGCCAAGGTCCTTTTAGATCAATGGAGACAAAAGTCTTAAAAGGATAGAATCCAGGTTACCAAATCTACATATGAACCAATTTGTGTCAACATCTCCTGTTTTCGTTATGCTCAGTCATATATTGATTTTGGCTTTCAGGTTAATATGTCATTTTTCCCTTTTGAGATTTTTCTCAAATCCACTTAGAAGTCTCTAACTTCTCTATTCACCTGTTTTCCTATAAATTTTTATTTTTCCGGTTAAGACTCAGTTCATCTATTATGTCCCCTGAGACAGATTCCTGGGAAGCCCTTTCCCTGGATGGGCTCAACGCTCAGACTCCACTAGTACCTGACTCATTTCTATCAGGCCTTTTCTGTATGTAGTTGTTATTAATGTGCGGATATTGTTCCACTGGGCCGTGAACTACCACTCCAGGGAAGGAGATGTATCATTTGTTTCTGGACCCCCAGGTCTTAGCACTGTTCCCCACATCCCGTGGACATCCAACATGCCTTTGTCAAATGGGTTAGAAAGTGAGGGGAGATACTGACACTCTTTGTTCTTGAGAAACTTAATCATGGAGAAGGCATAAACATGAAATGTTAAACAAGAGGTTTTAATCATAGTTTAAGATAATCTGAGACAAGAGTATGAAAAGCAATCTAGCGTTGTAACACTTTGTTTCTCAAATTAATGCCATAAAATTAAAACCGTGTGAATTTTTAGAGGGGAATGTGAGTGTCAGCCCAAGTTTGAACCTCAACTCTGTTATATACAGGCTGTGTGAATGTCATTTCCTCACCTGTGAAATACAGATAATGATTCTACTATAATTGGGTTTTTGAAAGGATCAAATGAGATACTGCCAGTTGTATACTCAACGCAGTGGCTGAAACAGGGAAGTGCTTCTGGGATCTATGAGCATTCTCTTTCCCACACTTGAGTGGTAGTAGAAGCCTACAAAGACCTGGAGTTTGAGTAGTGTTTAAGAAAAGTCCCGGACCAGACGGTTTCACACCCGAATTTTACCACACCTACAAAGAAGAACTGGTGCCTATCTTGCAGAAACTATTCCACAACATCGAGAAGGATGGATTCCTCCCCAACACATTTTATGAAGCCAACATAA
>CAUYSK010102559.1:0-62582 GCA_963575035.1 Avahi laniger
TTCATCTACGTATCTGAGAAGGCTTCTTCACCAAATCTTTTCTCACTGGAGTATGTTCTTTTAGATATAAGCACCATGTCTTATTCATCTACCATCCCTTTAAGCATAACTCCACCTGGTGCTCATTCATTCAGTAAATATATGTTGAATTAATTCCTTACATGGTATCTTGTTTCAAGACCTCCCACCTTTTGTGCTATTTTTATAAAATCTTAGTAATTAATAATATTCAATCTTTTCTTAGATCCACATAATGATTACATATGTTGTCATCAAAACTCTGTTACAAGTCCCTTCAGATTATGGTCTATGTTAATTTAATGTTCATTTTGAAATTTGCTTATAACAATGCCTGGCAACATGGATAGCACAATATAAATGTTGTCACTATTATTAATATAGTTAATATTTATGATATAATTAATACCATATATGTAACCACAGTATTAGATTGCTTATTTCTAGGTATAAGCAGTGAAGGTAAAAATACTTACTGCATTAAATTCAATTCTAATTATGAGCCAAATAGGAAAATTTGTTGAAACACAGAAATTTATTTCAACCTACAGGTTTTGGCAGTAGTTAAATTTAGAGATGGAAGAAAATGCTTTCCATAGAATATGGAATATTTATAGTATCTGAACTTATTTCATCTGGAAAACTTTAAAGTGTCAAAAATAAGCAACAGAATATGTAAACTTGTCATTTGGTATACTTACAGACTATGTAAATTGACAAAAGTTAAGATGACTATTGAAAACTATGAAAATTTCATAAAACATGTGTTATATTAAAAAAGTTAAAGACAGAAATAGACTTTTGGAAGAAATGTGATGAAATAAAGATAATTATTGAAGTAGATTTTGGAATCAAAGTAGGTAATGTATTGAGCCGGTTGTGGTTGGAAGAAGCAGTATGTCAAATTCTGTAGATAAAGCCTGGGAAAAAAAGCATTTTGATTGGATTAAGGTAACTTGAATGAGTAGAAAAAATGTCTGAATATCTTGAATCTCAGAAAATGAGAATATCTCAACAAGAATCTGCCCAGAAAAGATCTTAGATTCTTTTGTCTGCATCCTCAAATTTGTATTTAACATGAAAATTGAACATATTGTTAAATCCAAGAGCCTAGAGTGTCTCATAAGGAGTCCAATCTCCTGCGATTACCCACAGGAATCTGAAGTGTGAGGCAATTTGGTGTCAAATGTGTTTCTACGAGTAAATACATCATTGGACTGTAATTGTGAGAGGAAGGGAAAACTGTAATTTATTCCTCCAAAGAAACTTTTGTTATCAAACTTACCATTTTAAATCAATCAAATACTTAAAAACTTAGAAATTATTTCTCTAAGGCTCACTGCTCTAATATTGAGTAAGAGATACTGTATTTGATGATTCCACCACATCAATTCATGTGATTTTAGTTAAAACATTGTACTATTATTTATGCCAGAATATGCTCAGGATCTCTGCTGGTTACTTTGGTACTGACTCAGTAATAATATTAATAGTTCTATACTGCTATGGCCTTAGAGTAACTTAGCTCAGGAAAGTTTCATAGCAACCTCCTTTCAATAACTTTTACAATAATTAAACATAATTCTCCCTACTTCCCTATCATTGCTTATATCTGATTCCTAAAATGGCTCTATACTGGTCATGTGTGTTTCTTTATCTGAATAAATCCTTATAAACAACCATGAGTTAGATTTTACAACTTCACATTATGGATCTAAACAGGCTGTGTCACTCCATAAAGGGAGTAAGAGGTAAGGCTATGAATTCAGTTCTAGGTCTGCTTAACTCCAAAACTCTTATTTGCTTTGTCTCTGGAGCCTCTATATTCTGGTTGTCTGGGAAAGTTCTGATTTATGCCTGTCCAGTTTAGCATTTGTCCTTTACTGAAGTGTCCCATTTTAGATGATAAATTATATGGTTACTCTAGATCACACTAAGAAACTAGGAGTATTTAATCAGGATTCAGACATTGTATCAATTCATTGGAAAACTAGAGATGTAGTTTCTACTTAAAATGTTTACAGAAAACTAGAAAGAAACCTGAATATCTATTCAAGTTAATGTCTACAAGATATTTGCATAAATCTCATTGTGTACACCAATTAGTCCAATGCTAAAAACAAGCAGAATATGAAAATTGAGAGTGGGTACCAGAGTATAACATTAGAAATTTTTACATCCTACAAACATGCTTCATTTAGAAAGAATTTTTCCCAAGGTAAAATTTATTAGTAAAAACTACTCTTCTTAAGGTGCTTTATTATTATTATTATTATTAACTAAAGTCAACACTTTATTCAGATTTCTTACTTTTTTTTTAATTTCAGCATATTATGGGGGTACAGATGTTTAGGTTACGTATGTTGCCCTTCCCCCACCCCAAGTCCGAGTTTCAAATATGTCCATCCTTCGGGTGGTGCGCATTGCGCTCTTAATTCCCTGCCACGTTTGTTTTAACCAATATCCAACAAAGCAGGTTAATTTTAGCCAAAAGAGTTCTAAGAAAATTATCAACATAATTACCTATACACAAATACAGACAAGCTGAGGATGAGCGCAGAAAGTCCTCAAGTTGCCTAAGAGCTGTGGGCATGCCCCTCCACCCTCCCCACACACACATATACACACCTGGATGTCACCTCCTACCTTCTCTTTTAATTGCCCTGTTCCAGCCACAGCCAATAGCTTCCTTGCTTTCTTGAAACATATTAAGCTCCCTTCTCCCGTTGAGCCTTTGCAAGTGTTGATTCCTCTACTTGGAATGCTTTCTCCCTGATTTCCCCATGGCTTGCTTCCTCCCCTCCTTCAGGTCTTGGCTTGAATGTCATCTTCTAGCAGAGACCTCTTTGATTAATCGAATCGCAACAGCAAGAGCCCATTCACCACACAACTTATTTTTCTCTCCCTACTTTAATCTTCTCCATAGAACTTACACTTTATAACATACTGTATAGTTCACTTATTTATTTTACTTATTCTATGTAAAGTAAACCATAAATGAAGTCCATTAAGACCAGGGTTTGTATTTTGTTGTGTTTTGATTTTGGGGGAAAGTGTTTGGGTCTATCTTTTTCACCAATATTCTTGCTGTATATAACACAGTATCTGCCATACTGTAGTTCCTCAGTACATATTTGTTGACCAATAGAATGAAGAAATAGATTATGAATATGCTGAATTTTACTTAGAGATGATGCTTTGACTCACTTGTTGGAAATATGATTCAGAGATTAACAGTAGGATCCACTAGATCAGCAATTACTCTTAAGATATTAGCTACTACTGAAAAGCAACAAATTACTCTTAAGATATTAGCTATTGCTGAGAACTAGCGATGGTTAACACCTTGTGTGCATATATCTCACAAAAACTCACAAGAACGCTACATGCTGAATACGAAGTTAAATAATTTGCTTCTTTCTAATAGTTAGAAAAGGGTAGAGGAGTTCAATTCATAACCAAGTCAGTTGGTTTGGGTTTTTCTGTTTTGTTTTGTTTTCCTAAATGCAGTGAAATATTTGCAGTGTAACTGAATATAAAGGTGTAAGATTGGTTTTCACCCCTGATTGTAGACATGGTTCCATTTCATTTTAATTATCGCGTGTGTACTTGTAGAGCTGATTCTGAGCTTGCATTCTGTTATTATTGAGGCTCTCATTCAATAGGCAGGTATTAAGCAGCAACTCCACTGGCAGCCTTGAAAAATAGTTACCTTGAAATAGCTTTACCACTCACAGAAATATGACCAAACTCCTTTAAATTAATCCATAAAGATAGAAATATTAGGGAAATAATATCCCTGACCAATCACTGACTATGTGTTAGGCACACTTAGTCCTCATTTGAATCTTATGAGATGAGATATTAGTATTTTAATTTTACAAAAACCAGAGTACTAGAAACTAGCTTCACAATATTTGGTAAATAGCAAGCACTCACAAAATTTTAGTGCCTTTATTTCCTTCACCGTCCTTTCTAGCTCCAAAATTTTATTGTTATACTTTAAAAATGAATACAAGCATATAAACATACCCCAAATTGAGTATGGATTTCTTTAATTAGGCAATTGTGAAAATTAAATAAAGTATTATCAATATATATATTTTATGCTTCAAATGTATTTAAAATGAGCAAAACTCATTATATCTTAAAATGCATTAGGTTTACGAAGCCATATGAGGCAAATCAATTGTCTATTTCCCCATTAAATATCTAAAGTAGCCTAGAAGTTTTTCTCTTCCATTTTGCTTGCCTCTGATTATAATTTTATAGCTGAAATCATTCTCAAACACATAGGACACTGGAAAAATGTTTTATGGGGCCAAAAAATGAGCTCACTTTAAGCTGCTGATTCAGATTTTACATAATGATAAAAATTATTTCAAAGACCACATTATAAGAGTATAAAAATTTCAATTGCTGACACTATAAAGATTATTTTTATTATACTATACTTTTAAAGCAGACCAAAAATCTATAGGCTTCCACAGGACTCACATATAGTAGCAAATCCAGAAATTGCTGTGCTGTCTCAACAGCGATTTCTTTTTCAGATTGCATAATGGCTGTTGAATTTTCCTCTGTCTACTTTTACCCTCAACAACTGTCTAGAACAGTGTCTGGTAATGTAATAGTTGCTGATTAAGTATTTGTCCATTTATCAAATTGGTTTTATTTTATTAAAGACAAAAGAATATGCTTTTACAGTAAAAATTTCCAACAGCTCACAAGAATTGCAATTGAAAGGACATTTTCCTTTTTTGTTGAAATCCCAGTTCTTTACCAGAAAACACTGGTTATAGTTTTCTTAAATACATCTTGTTCAGGCTGCCAGAGAGCACTCAGGTGTATATCTTTCTCCTCATAATATTGCATTAGTAAAGGGGCTTAAAAGGGTGAACATTAGCAAATTCAAAGAAAATAGGAAGTTATCTCTTTGCAGAGGAATATCTTCAACAAATTTTTAGGGATAAAACTTGGGTAGAAGAAAGTTGAGTGATAAAACAGATCAGAGAAATAACACTTTAATAGAGAAGCAAAAGTTCATTTGAGGAAGCCTTTCCTAAAAATGGGGGAATAAATCAAGAAAGGAGATAGGAGATCCAGGAAACTGTGGATTCAACTCTCATGAGACTGTGCAACAGGACTAGAAAGCAGTTAAGTCCTGGAGTAAATCCCATCAAGTGGGTCACTGGGCAGGAGGATGGAGGATCCCAAGAAGAGGTACATCATTTGACATAGATTGCTGTGCTGTTTACTTTATTAAGTACGTATCTAATTTGAAGTTACGGATTGAATTTCTCTGTAAAAGCATATCTTTCTCTTTTAGCCTTTCTTCTTTTCACCTTGAAATTTAGAAAGGTGTATACATAGGAAATTGTGGATAAGCCACACGATTTTAGGAACAGCAGAAAGTGTACTGGGGATTGAGTCATCAGTCCTAGAAATCACACAGAAAGTGGTCCCAAGAATTTGTTATAAGATGATAGATAGACAGATAGCCCAAGAGGAAAACTGACCATCCAGAGCTGATGCCCTATCTGCTGGGATATGCAGCTTCTCTCTGTGACCCTTATAATTATATAAAGATACAAATACGGAAAAGTGAAGTAAAAAGAAAACTGGGGTTGACGGACATTTTGCGGCTAGTATGTTCTTCAGACATGGTGGTGAAAAGGGGAGGAATTGGGGTAGGAAAAAAGGAGGGAACTACATTTCAGGTTCATTAAGCCAGATTTTCTTTTTGTCTCAGTTTGCAGCTAGATATGGGCTCCATCAAGAGGCAAGGACTCTCTAGTGGGAAAAAGGGGAAAGAGGTACTGCTAGGTTGATTCTGACGTGTTCCCAGGGAAAACAGTTCATTACAAGAGGGATGACTGCAAAAGGGCACCAGTAGATTTTTCTTTAGTGCTAGTGGTTTCAGGATAAATGGGCATTCCGTTTATTGGCGTATTTCCAAATTAATGGCCAATGTGCTAAAACAGCATTGTTGCAGGTTATGTTCTCCAGGAAACAAAGATGGAAATTAGTATAGAGGGTTTTTTTAGGAACTGCTGTAGAGATCAACACCTTAAAAGCAGGGGTGACGTGAGGGGAAGCAGGATTAGGCAGAGAGAGAAGTGGAACATATGGCAGCATCAACAGCCTCAGCCGACCCCAAGGGAAGTTCTGGAGTTGATACGGTCTGTCTGAGCTGTCCCCTATAAGCTCCCCAGTGGAAAGTCTTTACACCTTTCCTTGGATAAGTCAACAGAAGAAGACTACCCCTGAAGAGTGCACCCTTGGTCAATGGGAGGCAATCTGGAAAGGGCTGTCAGCTGAAGAAAGGTGATTTTTGGCAGCACCTCCAGCTGCAGAGGCTCTTCCTGCTGGGGATCTAAGCCGTGTAATAATAAGTTTAATATATCAGAAGACCTTGATGAAGAGAGAAAGAGTAAATGCTAGGAGTGGGTGGAGAGATCAAGGCAAACTGTCAGAAAGGACATGTAATAACCATTTGGCTTTACGTAGTCACAATAATATAAATATCGTGTATTGCTTTTGCCTCTTATATTCGACTTGATGAAACTCAGATTTGTGGATACAAGACCACAACTGGAGGCATATGCTTCCCCATATTAGCAATCAAAATATAAAATTACAGGCAGCTCATGTTTGGAAATTGAAGGTAGAAAGGGGTGAAAGAGAGGGTTGGGTTACTAATATCATCACAAGATAAAATCAGAAATCTGCAAATGCCATCTATATGAATGGAACAAGAAATAGATTTTAAGTAGATTATTCAAATTTACATTGGTTGCTAATTGAGGGGAAAAATAGAGTATTAAATAATAGTAAAAGTATCTGTTCCAGGGAAATTTGGTGGGTAGTTACATTTTAAATGATATGAACATAGAACTTTACAATTTTCTCAATTTCTTCTACTACATTTGGCCTGTTTGGGTTCAATATCCCTTCAGAAGAAGAGATATTTGCTCTAAATTTTCAAATTTATTTACATAGAGTTGAGAAATAAGATTTATTTGAATTTTTACTTTAATAATTTCTCTCAATAATATTACTAATTTTATAATTTTTCCTTTTGATTCTTAGTTAATTTACTAAGTAGTTTATCAGTTCTTTGAAAGAACCATGTGCTGGATCTGTATAAGTTTTATTCTGTTTATACCTTCTAGATATCATTGATTTTTATCTTTATCCTTTATTACTTTTTCCCAGCTATCTCATTAGATTTATTTATTTTAGTTTTAGGGTTTTTTTTAGTTTACTAATTAATTCATTTAATTTGTTCGTTCTTATTTTGATATGTATTATTTAAGGCTATAAATTTTCCTGTAGTGATAGCTTTGACTATATACCATAGATTCTTGGTTTTTCAATCATTTTTTAGATGTTCTTCAATTTTTATTTCTGCTTTTCCTTAGACTCCAGGTTTCTACTTGAAGATATTTTTGAAGGGGATTGTTTTTTAAATTTAACTTCTACCTTGATATTGTCATCAGAGAACAAGGCATATATATTATTTGTGAATTGTGGAATTCACTGAAGTTATAATTAAGGCTTAACAAAGAGCAAATTTTGAATATATCCCCAGAAGAACTTGAAAAGAAAGTGTATATTCTACTTTTAGGATGTATAACTTAGTATATTCATATACACCTAAAATGCTTTGTAATATTATTAGAATATATAGAGAGACAGGCTATATATTCTTACCATTTTTGTGCTATTTGGTTTGTCATAAATTAAGACATATGAGTTAAATTCATCCACTTCTCTGATAAATCTATTCCATTCTACTAATGTTTCTCTTCCATTTTTACTTTATAAATTTTGGATGTCAAATTTTTATTGTGAATTACACAATATATGTAGTCTTGTCTTAATCATTGGGCCTTCAAATCAAACATCTTTCATCATCGTAACAATCTTTCCATTCTATTTTTAAAAATGTATCCATGTTTAATCTCTAGACTTTTTTGAGTTATTTTGAGATAGACATGGTTTTCATTTATGATAGTAGTTATTTTGGCATATTTTTCTTTCATTACATGAATTTTTTGAGAAACAAAGGGAGCTTCACCTAAGTATATGATCATTTATTCCTTGATTTTGCTTCTTTTCTTCTCAGATAAATTGAACTGGTAGAACAAAAGGAATTTTGTAAAACCCTTCCTTTTTCCTTAAGCCAGTTCTGCTTAGTCATATTCATATTTACATTATTTTTTCCCTTGTGGATCTACACTTCTTATAGTTGTCCAGATTTAGCTTTATTCATGATCTTACAAGACCCCTAAATTTAGTTCTCACAGAAAATTTAAAAAGTCAATACAGAAGAGAATTGTGCATGCTATGAAACTTATGATTCAACATGTGACCCTGTTCCTAGTTCCCTTAATATTCATTCAATTTCTTTTCCTCTTAAATGTACTCATGTCTCTCAACCCTTAAAATATCTCAGTGGATTCTCACTGTTCTCAGGATAGTGTTCAAGCTCTTTTACATGGCTTATCCTGGCCTTCATGATAGGAATTTGCTAACATATCCTACCACGCTTCTAAAAACTTCCTTTCTTGTACTCTGTGCCACATTCAAACTAATATACATTTTAGCTCCTTGGTCAGTTTATGGATCTTATTTGAATCTGTATTTGAACAACTATAAAGAAAAATATTTTCAAGAAAAGAAAATTTGACTAGTAGCTGGGTTTTTATAATATTAAGACATAATTGGTAATGTTTTTAGATGTTATGGGAGTATTGTGGTTTTGTTAAACAAAAAACTCTTGTTCTTTAGATATGCATGATGGGATACTTATGGAAAACATGATATAATGTCTGGGGTTTGATTCAAAATTTTCTGGGGTTGGATAATGGATGAACAAGGTTGTTTTGAGCTGACAATTTTTTAAGATGGATGATGGCCAGGTGTGGTGGCCTTCACCTGTAATCCTAGCACTCTGGAAGGCCAAGGTGGGAGGATCACTTAAGGTCAGGATTTCAAGACCAGCCTGAGCAAGAGCTAGACCCTGTCTCTACCAAAAATAGAAAAGTTATCTGGACATCATGGTGTGTGCCTGTAGTCCCAGCTACTTGGGAGACTGAGGCAGGAGGATTGTTTGAGCCCAGGAGTTTGAGGTTGCTGTGAGATAGGCCAACACCACAGCACTCTACTTGGGGCAATGGAGTGAGACTGTCTCAAAAAAAAAAAAGGTGGATGATGGATGAACACATGGTAATAATTATACTAATCTCTTGACTTTTGACATGTTTGAAACTTTATATTTCAGGAGGTTACAGTTTGGGAGGTGAAATACAATGGAAAGGCATTGAAAATTACATAGAACAATTCATTTTAGCCCCACATTTGTATCAATTCAGGAGTTACCTAAAAAAAATCTTATCCCTGGATTCCATTAAAAATCAAATAAATTGGAATTTCAGAGGATAGGACCAACAATATTTATTTTTAAAATTTTCTCAGGTAACACTAATGTGTAACAAATATTGAGAACACTGATAAAAACAAGCCTTACAAGCCTTTATCTACATCAGATGAGAAACTTTCTTTGCCACTTTACCTTCCACTGCTGTTCTCAAGCTCTATAATCGCAGATCTCATAAGATAATGAAAAGGAGTTATAAAGCTAAGGGAAATGGAAAGTTGTTGGTGCTTAGAGTTTTTTTCATTATTTTATTCTGCAAACATTTATTAAACACCTACTATGGATTATGTGCTGGGCACTCTGATGGTTGCTAGTAACATTAAATTGACAAGACATTGTTCCTGCTGTATCTAATAGGTCAGACAGGTAAGTAATTCATGATCAAAATCCTGAGTGGTAAGTATGGAGTGTGAAGGTAAATTTAAGTTAGCCAAGTGATTCATCACATAAACAGAATTAAAAACAAAAACCATATGATCATCTTAATAGACGAAGGGAAAGTAGTCAATAAAATGCAGCACTCCTTCATATAAGTACCACGTGCTAACTGATTGAACCACTGAAGTATGTTCCAGCACCCCTTCATGATAAAAACCCCAACAAATGAGGCATAGAATGAACATAGGAACATACCTTAAAATAATAAAAGCCATATATGAGAAACCCACAGCCAACATCATACTGAATGGAGTAAAGTTGAAAGAATTTCCCCTAAGAACTGGAAAAAGACAAGGATGCCCACTTTCCTCACTTCTATTCAACATAGTACTGGAAGTCCTAGCCAGAGCAATCAGGCAAGAGAAAGAAATAAAGACATCCAAATTGAAAAACAAGAAGTCAAACAAGGAGAACTACAAAATACTGGTGAAAAAAATCATAGATGACACAACCAAATGGAAAAGCATCCCATGTTCATGAATTGGAAGAATCAATGTTGTCAAAATGTCCATATTTCCCAAAATAATCTAAAGATTCAATGCAATTTCTATCAAAATACCAATGTCATGTTTCACTGAGCTGGAAAAAAAAAAACTAAAATTTATGTGGAACCAAAAAAGATCACAAATAGCCAATGCAATCCTAAGCAAAAAGAAAAAATCTAGGGGCATTACATTATCCAACATCAAATTATACTACAAGGCAATTACAACCAAAACAGCATGGTACTGGTATTAAAGCAGACACATAGGTCAATGGAACTATTGTGTTCCATTGATTGATTGTGTTTTGATAATAGAGAACCCATAAAGAAAGCCAAATACCTGCAACCAACTGATCTTTTACAAAGCAGAGAAAAGCATGCACTGGGGAAAAAAGATTCCCTATTCAATAAATGGTGCTGGAAAAATTGGATAGCCACATGCAGAAGAAATGAAACTGGATCCCTATCTTTCACCATATATAAAAATTAACACAATTTTGATTGAAGACTTAAATCTAAGACCTGAAATCATAAAAATTCTAGAAGAACACCTAGGAAAAACTATCCTAGACAATTGGCCTAAGTAAAGAATTTATGACTAAGATCCTAAAGTAAATACAATAAAAACAAAAATAAATAAATGGTACTTAATTAAACTAAAAAGCTTATGCACAGCAAAAGGTATAATCAGTAGAGTAAATAGACAATCTAAGGAATGGAGAAAATATTTTCAAACTATACATTTGACAAAAGCTTAATATTCAGAATTTATAAGAAACTCAAACACATCAATAAGACAAAAACAAATAACCCCATTGAAAAGCGGGCAAAAGATATAAACAGACATTTTTCAAAACAGGAGAAATACATGGCCATGAAACATATGAAAAGATACTCAACATCACTAATTATTGGGGAAATAAGATACCCCTTTCACCTCAGAATGGTCATTATTAAAAAGTCAAAAAACAATAAATGCTGGTGCAGATGCAGTGAAAAGGACCACTTACACACTGTTGGTGGCAATGTAAATTTGTCAAACCTCTAGGGAAAGCAATATGGAGATTTCTCAAAGAACTAAAAGTAGATCTACCTCAATCCAGCACACTGGGTATCTACCCAAAGGACAGGAAGTTATACTATAAAATGCACCCAAATATTTATTGCAGCACAATCCACAATTGCAAAGATATGGAACTAACTTAAGTGTCCACCAACTGAAAGCTGGATAAAGAAAATATGGAATATATGTGTGTGTGTCTCATTTAAAGGTGATTGATGAAGCATTTTTGTTGCTATCATTATGAACTCATGATTTTAAATATTTAATCTTTTCAGTCTCTTACAACTATTTTTTTTCTCAAATCATCCCAACTTTGGTCAATGAAGGCCACTTCAAATTGGCTCCAAAAAACTTTAAACATGACCCAAGTCATTGTTGATAGCTTCCTTGTTTCTGATATGATAGAATTTATCCAATTTATCTCTTAAGTTTCCTGATCCACACCCAGAATTAGCTAGTCCCCCAAGTACCTTAGTGGGAGTTGGTGTTTGGAACTCAGTCTAAAGCCTTCTCTATATTTATATAAACTAGAGAGGATGGCAGTGCTTTTCTGAGAATGAATGAGAAGAATGGGCATTCCACTTAGGTTGGGGAGTGCATGGTGCTCTGCAGGGAAATCATGCCATAGAGACAACAACCCTTTTTAATGCTTTTTCAGTACTATTTTTAAAATTTTAAGGCAGATATCTGTAGGTTCTATGTCCCCTTTTCCCTATGGCTTACCTCCTTGGATGATGAAAAGACATATGAAACTAGCAGGAAATTGTTTTATAAATTAATACCACTGCATTTTATGAAGCTCTCTGTCTATAAAGGTATATAATAATCAGAAAATGTTTACTGAATTGTTGGTACACTAGGTATAAGGGATTCAAACAAGATTAAGACCTCATTTCATATTGTCCTGCAGCTCATTTCACTAGAGTGATGAATGCTATTGTAGAAGACCACAGCAAGAAAGTGATGTATTTTACCTGAATCAAAGAGAAAAGCATTAATGGAATGAGTTTTTGAGTAAAGGTTTTGAAGAAGTAAAAACCTTGTGTGTACTTACGTATGTGTTTTGGGGAGGAGGGGGTTGATTAAAACAAACAGAATAGCAGGAGTAAAGACCCAGTGATTTGAAAGTTGAAAAGGTAGGTGATTCCTGTGGTTAGAGTACAGAGTGCCTGGGTGGAAATTTCATTATTATGCTGAGAAGACACTTTGGTTCAGTTTGTTAAGGCAGTGAGGTTACTTATAAAGTTATTATGTCAACTTGGGTAATTACAGTGGGGAGCAAACAGAGAAGTAGATTGTTGAGACACTATGGATAGAACAGTCATCTAGATGAGTGGACGTGAGGGAGAATTTAAAGATGACAAGGTAGTTTTGTTTATGATAACTGATATTAGAGCGCATTTGATAATGAAGTGAGACAAAACTAGGGTAGTTAGAGCTCAGAAATGATCCAATAAGACAGAGAAGGATATTTAAGAACTTCCAAAATCATACAACATAAAGAAATCAAAAATTAGACATTTGAGAATCAGAAATTCACTGATAAATGACAGATACTTGGCAGGAGAACTCATTGAGGTTAAATGATTTGTTCAACATCACATTCATTCATTAATTTATAGTAATTTATGCAATGATCATTGTGCTCTACTATGTCCATGATACCAAGCTACTTGCAAAAAACATGAAGAAAAATAAAATTTGATTTCACCCTTGGAGATGATACAATATAGTGATAGAAAATTAGGGCTTAAAGCCAGAACTTCCAGACTAGTATTGGTTTTGTCACACCATCCTCTCTGGTCCCATCTTACCAGGTCCACTTTATCTCTGTATTTTAAACCAGAGATTACCTAGCGCTTGCCCTCTTTCTCTAAATGTTAGCCCTGCAGTCACTCATAGTCTTTGTGCTTGGGCAGGGCCATTGGGCATTCCTGTTTCAGAACACCCATGTGCTTCTGAGTATGCTTCTGATCAAGTTTGTCCACAGCAAATGTCAAGGACTCATAGTACCCTTTAAAAATAATATAACAGTTTACCTGTTATGGCCCAGACCTTAAGTAAAGGGTGTGCTTCCATCACAAATGAAGAAGGTGTGTCTAATATTTTCTCTGATTTCATACTACAGTAAATAAAAAAAATCCTCAAAAAATTATCTACTTATTAAAATAAGCATAACTTCATTTATTTTTTATCAAACACTAACTTTAAATATTTTACTCTTTAATACACCTCTAAATAAAGCAGTTCACAAAATAGAAATGTGCACTTAAACAGCTTCTTAGTCCTTTTGCTCTCTCTTTATATTCTTCTTCCTTAATTTAGTCTCAAAACACTCTCAGACGATTGGCACTGACTCTTGCTTATTTGACATCAAAATTCTGGAGAGCTTCTTCCTCCACAGCAGGGTTTATTTATTTATTTATTTACTTACTTTAAGGCATCTGCTCTATTTCATGCTGATTAAAAAAAAGAAAATATCCCACCTCCTTCTGCCTCTTGCACTGGATTTTCCACTGATATTGGGATCCTTGGTCATGCACTTTCTGATCAGGAATCAGTTTTAGTATTTTTCTCTTAAAAATACATGAAGACTTCAAAGCTCTTTTATTTTTTTATACTTTTTCCATTTAAAAAGTTATTCATAAATCTTTCTGCCTGACATTCAATTCATTTTGAACACAATGCTTATACACCAATTAACAATTTCTTTTGACTATCCCTTGAAAAATAGCTTCAGAAGCCAAAAGTCAGAGATCTCATTTTTCTCAAAGTGATGGTTGTAAAAATAGGTGAAAAAAATTTATAAGCTGTTTACACTAAAAAGTTCTTGTATCTAGAAATGTGTTTATCTAATTCTGCTGGACAGATCAGCATAGGTGTTGCTTTATCAAGTCCACTAAGGTATCAAAAAGAGTTATAGCATTTTTAGAATTGAAAAAGACTTTGGAGATTTGACAGTTCAGATCTCTCATTTTACAGGTGATTAAACTGAGACCTCAAGAAAGGTAGAGACTTACTGGATTATACAGGTTTCAGTGGAGGGTTGGGTTTAGAAACTAGGTTTCCTGTTTTTTTGCCTACTGTTCTCTCTTTATTGCCATCCCATCCTTCAACATTACTCCAATGTTACATCCTCTTGTAGCTCTCTCTGACTTTTCCTATGCCACAGCCCAAACAGAAAAATCTGATGATCACACAGTAATGTAGAAGTACTTTCAAGGGTAGTTCTTATTATCATTATCTCACAAAGGCTGTATAATCTTGGTGGACAGGACTACTTATCATTTAACCCTAACATTTTGGGGGGGCGTATACAGGGTACTCAATAAATTTGCGTTAAACAAAATGACCTCTCTTTGCCTGTTAGTGTGGTCAGTGCTTACTTACCAGGTTATGCATGAAATTGAAGATTATGGAACATTTTAGAAGAAAGTAAATTTCTTCTAAATTTTAAATTTTTAAATTAAATTTTATACAAAGTAAACACACTGAGTTAAATTTGTTTCTTATATTTAGTCTTCTTATTTTTACTGAAAATTGTATTATAAAAACATATATGCCAGATCAAATTCTATTTTAGCTCTGTGAGAAATCTCCAAATTACATTTGATCCAGCAATCCCACTACTAGGCATCTATCCAAAGAAAATAAAAGACATTCTATAATAAAGATATCTGCACTCTACACAAAGAGTGCAATGCGAACCACCTGAAGGATGGACATATTTGAAACTCGGACTTAGGGGGAGCAGGAGGGGCAAGGGCAATATACATAACCTAAACATCTGTACCCCCATAATATGCTGAAATTAAAAAAAGAAGATATCTGCACTCAAATGTTTATAGCAGCACAATTCTCAATTGCAAAGATGTGAAAACAACCCAAATGTCCATCAATACATGAGTGGATTCATAAAATGTGGTATATGTATACCATGGAATGCTACTGAACTACAAAAAACTATGGTGAACTAACATCTCTTATATTATCCTGGATAGAGATTGAGCCCATCCTTTGAAGTGAGATATCACAAGGATGGCAAAACATGCACCACATGTACTTGCCATCAAATTGGTATTAACTGATCAATACTGAGGTGCTCATGTGGTAGTGATACTCATTGGGTGACAGTCAAGTACAGGGGATGGGGGGTCGAGGTTGTGGGTTTTAAACTCACAACTAGTAGAAATGGGGCACACTGAATGGGGGAGGGACATGCTTGTGGCCCTGGTGTGGGCCAGGCAAACGCATTTCATGTAACCAAAATGTTTGCACCTCCATAATATCCTAAAATTTAAAAAAAAGATATATGCCAATATTTTAGATGAAAAAAAAGGAAGACATAAAATTTAGTACTATCTACTTTTAAGTAGCTGAGTTCTTAAAAATGTAAATATGCTTAGTTAAATTATTAAAATGAAGGTTTTATAAACCACAAAACCCATACCAAGTAAGATTTATTGTACTGCCTAATTTCAAACTGCTTGAAAAATATTTTTTATTCTGAAAGCTTAGCAAATAAACATTCAAGTTGAATATAAACTTGAATTTTTCCACAAAACTTCTTAGATAATGCTTATTAATGTTTTGTAATTACAATGTAACTTCACATAGCTTGGGTGAATTCAGAGATTATTTGTGGAATTTCTTTCTTAAAAAATATGTATTAAGACCAGGCATGGTGCTCATGCCTGTAGTCCTAGAACTTTATGAGGCCGAGGCAGGAGGATCACTTGAGGCCAAGAATTTGAGACCAGCCTGGACAAAACTGAGACCTTGTCTCTTAAAAACAAACAAAAAAAGATGTAAAAATGTAACCAATTAGCCAATTCTATTGTTTTTCCACTAGTATTTTTAAGTAATTTGTTTTAATAGAGGTTTACAAAAGGACCCTTAAATAAGGTACAGGGATACTGAATGGAATATGACTGATTCCCAAAGTATTAATTTAAAATTTACTTCAAAATTACAAAACTTACCATTATGCTTGGGAATTATTTTCAAAACTAAATCATGAGCTGAAATTTTAGAAGTTGTTATTTGACTTAGGGAACCAATATTTGATGATATTCATACCTCAAATACAAATATTACCAAATTCAAACATCTCTGTTTCTCTGAAAGGCCAACTTTGTTTTTTCTGTATAATCCCTGACTATTTCATGTTTTTGGTCACTTCTACAAAGTCTATCTTTTTTAGCCCCCATTTTCTGTAGATGCTATCCTCACCTTTTCACCATAGCTTATCAACATTAGATGAGATTTTTTAAAACAAAGTATGGTGATAAGAGATATTTTTTAATGTTCTTACTTGAAGGAATATTTTCCCTTTGAAATTTTTCTGATCCAAGTAATCTCAAAGTCTAGGAATCACTGATGTAGAGATACAGATAGTAAATTTAGGTTGCTTATACTATGCATATATTACAAGTGCAGCTTATTCCTTTATCCAAGTAGTCCCTGTAATTTTACACATGTTAATACAGCAGAAATAGGTCTTAGCCTATGGCTTACATGCACATACACAAAGGCTGTGTGTAGACATAACACCTTTTATCCTATCGATTATTTATGAGAACATTGCAATCAAAATGATATCTGAACATTCTCAGTGTGCTCCCAAATCTCATGCCCCAATTAGCATTTAGTTAAGTGAGCAAACTGATTTTCCAATGAGTCCATGAGATTTCTGAATCTGTCTCCAGGATTTCAGTGTGATCATGCTTAATAGCAGATATGACCATTTAAGTTCCCCACCCAATCCTAAGAAAAAGCCTTCTGGATTCCAAGAAGCTAAATAACAGCTAGTTATGCCATCGTTATGCCTCAAGCAAATGATTATTGAGGTCCTTCTGTGCTCAGAGTTATGCAGATTGCAGAAATGAGTGTACAGGTGATAATCCTCTCAAAATGTTTTCCATTGCTCAGGCTTGATTACATTTACATGGAAAAGTTTAATATACTCTCATACTTTACAGGAAGAAATGAGGAATTAAAAGGATGAAGCAGCAGAAAGATTTCATAACATCAGAGCCACTCGTGTTAATACTTCAAGGCTTAATTTGTTTTTTCTCCATCTGTCAATGTCCCGGATAAAATAAAATTTGATCTTGGTTTGTCCTTTATTAAATAGACTAATAGTTAAAATTGTTATATTTGTAAAATTCATTATGAATAACATGGTTTAGTTATTTTCCGACAGCACTAAATATGGATTAGAGATGATATAAACAGTTAAACCTCATCGATGTACTGCTTAGAACCTTAAAAGGAAATAAAGGAAAGTATAAATGGGAATGAGACCAGATTACCTACCAGGAAATGGTATGTTATAATACCAAGAATAAATAATTTGCCTATTTCCTAATGATCCCCACAAAATGTGTTTTTCAGAGGCTTTTTGAATCTGAAAAGTATATCTACAACATATTATGTCTAACAATTTAAACTGGTTATAAACCTGGAAATAGAAAAGAATAAAGATTGCTTCTGAATAGAAAAGACTTAAAACCAGCAGTATTTATTGATATTTTGTGCAATGAAAGAAAATAAAAGATGCAATTACTTCAGCTACTTTCTCAGGCAAAGCTGTTTTTAAGGAAAACTTCTTAGAGTAATAGCTAACCTGACACTCATAAAAGATGACTTTTTTTATAACATTTTCAATGTATCTTCAATGCATGTACTTCTAGTCTAAATTATTAGCCTGGACTTCTTTCCCTTTACCCAACCCAGATAGCAATTTTCAAGAGATAAACACATACAGCAAAACTGGAAAATAAAACCACTTTCTATTTCTTCATTTATAGGAGGTTGAACTTCTTTGGATTGCTGGAGCTATAGATTTTTTAGGATGTGTGCTTCAGAGTGAAGTCAAGTGATAATACTTTTCTCTTACATTACCAGCTGACTGAAAAACATCATTAGTTCTAAATTTCAAATTCTACGTATATTGTAAGTTATACAAGAACACCTTGCTTTTCCACCTTTTTTTGACATTGACTACATGACAATGGATAACTCCTTATTACTATAGCCAAATCGCCAGCTCTATGAATTACTTCCTATGCAAATGATCTCCTCTGCCCTACGTAGTATAGCATTTTTTAATACAAACAACAGGTATATGATGAAGACATTTAAAAGAAGCCACAAAGGTCAGAAAAATTGTTTAAATCTATTTCAACATGGAGTTCTTTCTTTTTTTATTATTTAATAGATTCACATGTTTTTTGTTACATGGATGAATGGTATAAGGCTGAAGTCAGGGCTTTTAGTGTACCTGTCACCAGAATAGCGTACATTGTACCCAATAGGTAGATTTTTATCACTCACTCCTCTCCCAACTTCTCCCCTTTTTAGTTTGCAATGTCCATTACACCACTTTATGACCATATATACCCCTCGTGTAGCTCCCACTTATAAGTGAGAACATGTGGTATTTTCTTTCCATTCCTGGGATACTTCACTCAGGATGACAATCTCCAGTTCCATCCAAGTTGCTGCAAAAGACATTATTTCATTCCTTTTTATGGCTGAGTAGTACTCCATGGTGTATGTGTGTGTGTGTGTGTGTGTGTGTGTATGTGTGTCTGTGTGCTTGTGTGTATGCACACACATACACACACACACATTTTCTTTATCCACTCATCAGTTATTGGGCACTTAGGTTGATTCTCAGTGAAAAGGGAACACTTATACACTATTGGTAGGAATATAAACTAGTACAACCACTGTGGAAAACAGTATGGAGATTCCTCAAAGAACTAAAAATGGACTTCTTTCTTGATTCTCTTTCTTTCTTGCACACTTCCTACAGAAAGCTAAAAGTTGACTAACAATAGTGCATAAAAAATAATAATAATAAAGCTCTGTAATTACTAAGGAGCTGAGACACTTGAATGTTCCAAAGAGCCAGATTACCTCAGTGCTGATCAGCAAAAAGTTGAAGAGGTTAAGAAGGATGACAAGCCCGTTTAAGCTTTGGTTAAGGGGGATATTTCCTTGCTGAAAACTTGTGGTCTGAGCACTTATTCTAGGCATATTAAGCAAGTTGAGGATGACATTGAATAACTTCTTAAGAAAATTAGTGAATTCACTGATATTAAAGAATCTGACCTGACCTGGCCCCACCAGCACTCTGGGATTTGGCTGCAGATAAGCAAACGCTCCAGAATGAACAGCATTTACAGGTTGCAAGCTGTACAAGGTAATCGTTGCAGACTTGGAGGGCCGGAAATACAATACATTATCAATGTGAAGCAGTTTGCCAAGATTTAGTGGACCTCAAGTGGTCAGGTGGCATGCAGTGACATTGAGGAAAGAATGAGAGTTGGTGTGTACAGAAATAAGTATTAAATCCACATTCTACTGCATCCGAAGTTGACCCAGGTGGAGTAAAAATCTGATGTCATAGTGATGTTGGTGGTTGTAAGACCCAAATTGAGATATTGCAAAAGTTGTTGAAACCCCACTACTTCATCCAGAGAGATTGGTTAGTTGACCTTGACATTGAGACTCTCAAGGGTGTGCTGCTCTTTGATCTACCAGGTACAGGCAAAACACCTGTGTTTGGGCAGTTGCTTGGATTATTGGACTGATGCTTGCTTCATTCTAATTATTGGATCTGAACTTGTTCAGAAGAACATAGGTAAGGGGACTGGAATGGTTCATGAGCTCTTTAAAATTGACAGGAAAAAGAAAGCCTACCTACCATTTTAGATGAAATTGATGCATTTGGAGGGGCTCGGTCTGGTGATGGTGCTGGGGAGGACAATGAAATACATAGACAGTGTTGGAACTAATCAACCGGCTGGATGGTTTTGATCCTCAAGGCAATATAAAGTGCTGATGGCCACTAACTGACCTGATACATTGGATCCAGCACTGATGAGGCCAGGGAGAGCATAGAAAGATTGAATTTAGTTTACCTGAACTAGAGGGTGAGATCCACATCTTTAAGATTCATGTTTATTCAATGAGTGCTGAAAGATACGAGATTTGAATTGTTAGCACAGCTGTGTTCAGATAGCACCGGTGCTGACATTAGAAGTATTTTCACAGAAGCTGGTATGTTTGTGGTCAGAGCACGGTGAAAATTGCTATTGAGAAGGATTTCTTGGAAGCTGTAAATAAGGTCGTTAAGTCTTCAGCGCTACTCCTTTCTGACATACAATTGAGCCCCAAAGGCTTTCAAATGAAAACACTTGTTAAAATTGGAATGCTAACCATATATAGACTTGTTAATAGCCACTTCACACAAAAAAGTGTTCAAAATTGTAAAAACAAAACCAAAAACAAATAATAGTTTTAACTGTCATTTACTGAATACATGATACTTATCCTGGGCAGATTAGTGTGTTTGTTTAATAAATATTTATTGAATACCCATTATATATCTGGTAGTAGTGAAGGAATTAAGGCAAGGAAAATTATCATTGCCTTCAAGGAGCTTATAATCAAATATTAAAAGATGTGTCCAAGGCAGTGATGAAAGATATGCAGTGGGAATTATGAAAGCATAGACTAGCCTGAGGCAAAACTTTCTGAAGAAGTTGATGATTGATCTCCATGTTAAAGAAATTAGAAGATTTGCACTTGAGAATGAAGAGAAATGATATTCTAACAGAGAAGTTGTGTGAACAAAAGCACCGATGGAAAAACACTGTCTGTGTTCAAGGAACTACAAAGTATTTGGCATTTGGGAGGTTGGAACTGAAAAGTTGAAGCTGGAGAGGTGTGCATAGTTAAAATCATGGAAGAACTGGCATGACATTTTAAGATACTTAAACTTAATTCTACAGGTGGGGGAAGTGAATCAAGATTTTCAAAGGTCATACATGGGTCAAATACATACCTTATACCCATGTCAGAATAGAGTCTGCATTTATGAGGATGTATTAGCTCAGGTTGCTGCAACAAATTACCATAAATCGGGAGGTTTAAGCAAAAGAAATTTGTTTTTGCACGTCCTGGAGGCTGATGTCAAAGATTAAAGTGCTGGAACAGTCAAATTTTATCTGAGGACTCTTCTCTTGGCTTGTAGGCAGCCACCATCCTGCTATGTGCTCACATGACCTCTTCTTTGTGGGAGCTTGGAGAGAGCAAGCTCCCTGGTTTCTCTCCTTACAGGGGCACCAATCCTATCATGAGAGTTCTACCCTCATGACCTCATTTAATCCTAATTACCTCCCAAAGGCTCCATCTCCAAACACAATCACATTGGAGGTTAGGGCTTCAACATATGAATTTTAAGGGAATGCAAACATTTAGTCCATAATGGGAGAAAGCTGTTGTAGTCATAAGCATAAGGGATAATGAGATCTTCAGCTAGAGTTGATAAGACACATGGAGAAAAGGAATAGAAGAGTAGCTAGGAGGTGAAATTAGTGGTTTTGGGTGATCAGTTGATTGATTGATTGGAGCTAAGGGAGAAGGAACAGTCGACTTTTTTCTCTCTCCATTGTCACCCATCAGCTCCATGCTACCAGGTGAGGCTACTGCACTAGTCCTCATCCTGATTTCCTTCCTGCACTTCACCCAACTTCCACCATCTTCTACACTGCAACCCACAAGATACACATATTATGTTAATGTATTTACATAATATCATACATGACATAATGATTTGGGTATTTTTACCTTAAAATCTGAAGTTTGCTTTTGGAAGTGGGCATTGCGTGTTGCAGCTTGTGATTTATTGTGGGGTAGAAGGAAAGTAAGCTGAAAACAGAGGAAAGTTTGTGCCAGATGCAAATGGGTGTGGCTTGTAACACAGCCAGTGAATGAGGGAGCTGGTGCTTGACTGTGATGTGTGTATGTGGCGAGGTGGGGGGGGAGCATTTTTCGTATAAAGCTTGGACACCGAGCTGAGTATCCATTTTTTGCATTCTCCTCACATTTCTCATAGAGGAAATCATGTACAAACAACCTTAAATTTTTTTCTTTATAGCAATTGCTTTGGAACAAATTCACGTTTCAAAACAATTGTTATAGCAGAACTGATTGTAATTGTGCCTTGAAAAGTTGGGAAAAGCATCACAAAAATGGTGACACGTGAACTGAATCTTGTAACATAGAAAGATATATGCCAAAGAGAGCAGCATGCATAGAGGGGCCTGGGTGTAAAAGAGACATCACTGTTGACAAACTGCCAATGTACAGTTTCCCTATCTTAATACATTATATTGTTTGCTTAAATTTTTTCAAACATGATTTTCCTCATCATACATGTTATAATTTACTCTTTTTTCCATCATGTAATTCTTTGTTTCCCATTTTTTCCCCAAATGATGGAAAACATAGTTTGCCTTCATCTGATGTCTAAAATCTTTATTTTATGTATACGCTTTTTAGCTGGGTGTGGTGGCTGGTGCCTGTAGTCTCAGCTACATGGGAGGCTGAGGCAGGAGGACTGTTTGAGCCCAGGAGTTCAAGTCCAGCCTAGGCAATGAAGGAAGACTCTGTTTCTAGAAAAAATAAAAATAAAAATATATATGCTTTTTATTTTTGTGTAATCCACCTAATAATATGGCAACATTGTATAAATACCTGTATTTGTAACAACTGAATTAGCTTTGCCTTGATGTTAAATATTACAAATAGTCCTTTCAGATTAAAAAATTAAGAAACATTATTCATATACTTGAAACAAATATTGCAGCTTTATGAATTCTAATCCAGGGGTAGTCATGGTTTCATTTTATTGTATCAGGAAATATTACAAAATTAATGGCTAAAATTAATGTCAGTTAGAATTTTTAGTTCATCCAAAGAAATATTGTCCCTTGAAGTTTAACTTAACCTAGTCTATTTCAAGTTAACAAAATATAAGATGCGTTCTTATATTACATGGATACATTAGATCAATTAACAATCACTTATTAAATGCCTGCCATATGTATAAAGTGATCTTAGGGCCTATGAGTATAATTTCCTGTGTTCTCTCCTGTGTTGATGTTGTGTATATGTACTAAAAACATATGGAAGCATACTAAATGGGAAAAAATACCTGAGTGAAAACAGCAATATCGTTTCACTCAGATGATTGTGTTAATTGGTTTCCTGATAGACAAGGGCCTTATTTCACATAGATGATCAAATTTATTTTAGAGTCTGATCCTTTAAGGACACTGCAATCTAAGTTTTTTAAGTAACTTACTGCTTCATATAGGAAAGTATCTCTGTTATCTGGAATAGTTACTTGAGATAATAGAGCATTGTAATAATGAGAAAACATGTTGCAAAATTAGTAAAATCATTGAACATATTCGAGCCACGTGTGGCACATTGTCTTTTTAGGGTTCTTTGAAATGTTCCACAGAAATTTTCTAAAAATTTCTTTTATTTTCTGCAAAAAGTTTATACTATATTATTGTTCTGAATATTCATTAACTTTCCCACTACATCTTTTTTTATTATTATTTTTTACCTTTTGTGAGATAAGATCTCACTCTGCCTCCCAGGCTGGAGTGCAGTGGTGCTGTCATATCTCAATGCAGGCTCAAACTCCTGGGTTCAAGCGATCCTCCTGCCTCAGCCTCCCGAGTAGCTGGGACTACAGGCACTTGTCACTATGCTTAGCTTCCCACTACATCTTGAAAACACTCGTGTCACTGGAATTGCTCAGATGGTTATTGTAGTGACTCTTATTACGCAAGCACTGTTAGGTATATCTTTTGATTCTTATTTTCATTTCCCATACTTCGATCTGCCTTTCTGCTCAGTTCATTTCTTTGGCACTTTGCAGATGGGAACAAACTGAGAAAGATAATATATTCATTTCTATTAATTCCACTACTCTTTATTGGAATCAAAAAAAATTAAAATGGATGAGTGGGCCCTCAAAGTATTTCATGTATGAAATTCCTCTCTCAATTACAATTAGTTGACTGAGCTATTTCTCTATTCCTCATAGTTTTTTCTTTAACCTTAATATCCATATTTGCAACATATAGCAATTCTAGGTAAATCTTGCCTTTTTATGTTTTTTTCTCTTTCTTCATGTCTTTATTAGCAAGTTATATTTTTCAAAAATTTGTCCTGTTTTCTAAACAATCACTTTTCCCTGTAAAATTACTTATGATATCCTTTTCTTAACTTTTTAACATTCATTGTATCTTAGTGATGCCTACTTTTTTGCATTTCTGACATTGTAATCTGTGTTTTATTTTTTAAAATTTATTTCATAATATTATGGGGGTGCAAATGATTTAGTTACATAAATTGCTTTTGTACCTTGCCCATCCCCCAGATAGTGAACTGTGTACCCATTAGGTGTGATTTTACCCATCCCCTCCTCGCTCTTCACCTTCTTGATTTCTGATAAATGTTATTTCCATGAGTGCACACAGATGTTGATCAATTATTTCCAATTTAATGGTGAGTACTTGCAGTGTTTGTTTTTCCATTCTTGCAATGCTTAAAAGAATGGTCTCCAGCTCCATTCAGGTTAATATTAATACAAGAGGTATTAGTTAACCATTTTTATGGCTGAGTAGTACTCCATGGTATACATATACCACATTTTATTAATCTACTAATGTATTGATGGGCACTAGAGTTGTTTCCACAACTTCGCAATTCTGAATTGTGCTGCTATGAGTGCAAGTGTCTTTTTTATAGAATATATTTTTATCCTTTGAGTAAATACCCAGTAGTGGGTTTGCTGGAAAAAATGGTAGTTCTACTTTTAGTTCTTTGAGGTATCTCCATACTCTTTTTCATAAAGGTTGTACTAGTTTTCAGTCCCACCAGCAGTGTATGAGTGTTCCTGTCTCTCCGCACCAACATTTGTTGTTTTGGGACTTTTTGATATAAGCCATTCTTGCTGAAGTTAAGTGATATCTCATTGTGGTTTTGATTTGCATTTCCCTGATGATTAAGTATGTTAAGCATTTTTTCATATGTTTGTTGGTCATTGGTCTATCTTCTTTTGAAAAATTTCTGTTTTAAATAATACATTAATATAATATTCATCAATGTGTTTGGAGGAGATCTTGGAATCCTATCATCTGAGAATGTTAGGTGACAAAATAACAAGATACAAGCAAAGGTCAATAAGTGTCCAATGATTAAGATGCTTTCAAAATATACTGTGATGCTTCAGAAATCAAAAAAGTATGGTACTGGCATAAAAGCAAGCATACAGGCCAAAGGAACAGAATGGAGAACTCAGAAATAAATCCACACATTTATTGTCAATTAAAATGTGCCAGGAACATACAAAAAGAAAAAAAAATTTCTTCTTAAATGGTGCTGGGAAAGCTGAATATGTTCATGCAGAAGAAAAGAATTAGACCCCCGGTCTCACTCTCATGTGCAAAAATCGACTTAAATTCATTTAACCCAGAGTGAAGAGACAACCTATGGAATGAGAGAAAATATTTGCAAACAATGCATATGATAATGGGTTAATAACTGAAATATATAAAGAACTCAAATAACCTGATAGCAAGGAAACAAATAATCTGATTTAAAAATGGGCAAAGGCCCTGAAAAGACATTCCTCAAAAGAAGACATAATGTTCAATAGGTATATGTAAAAAATGTTCAATATCACTAATTATCAGGGAAACACAAATCAAAACCACAATGAGATATTATCTCACACCTGTTAGAATGGACACTATCAGAAAGAAAAGATAGCAAGTGTTATCAAGTGTGGAAAAAAGGAACTCTTTTACACTGTTGATGTGAATATAAATTGGTATAGCCTTTATGGAAAACAGTATTGAGGTTCCTCAAAAAATTAGAAATAGAACTACTATATGATTCAGCAATCCCACTACTGGCTGTATATCCAGAGAAAATGAAATTGGTATGTCAAAGAGATTTCTGCACTTCCAAGATCATTGTAGCCTTATGGACACTAGCCAAGACATGGAATCAACCTAATTTTTCATCAGTGAATGAATGGATAAAGAAAATATGCCATATGTATACAGTGGAATATTATCCAGCCTTAAAAAAGAGGAAGAAATCCTCTTATTTGCAACAACATGAATGAACTTAGAGGACATGATGCTAAGTGAAATAAGCAAGGCACAGAAAGACAAATACTGCATGATCTCATTTATTTGTGGAATCTAAAACGTTGAACTCATAGAGGTAGAGAATAGAATGATAGTTGCTCAGGGGCTGAGGGATAGAGGAAATGGAAAGATATTGGACAAAGAGTATAAAATTTCCTTTATGCAGGATTAATAAGTTCTGGAGATCTTTGTACAACATGTTGACTATAGTTCATAATACTGTATTGTATACTTCAAATGTGCTGAGAGTAAATTGTAAATGTTCTCATAACGCAAACAAAGGTAACCAGATGAGGTGATGGATATATTAATTAGCTTGATTGTGGTAATCATTTCTCAATGTATATGTATGTCAAAACATCATATTATACACCTTAAATATATATAATTTTTACTGATCAATTATATTTCAATAAGACTAGAAAAATTTAAAACCAAAATAGATGAAGATAAAATTTCTAATATAAAAAAATTTACAAATAAAATTATCTGCCTTTTTCACATGCAAATAACATAGAAGTAGGAATTAGTCTTTAAGTCCTGTAGTCAAATATTAAATAATTACAATAAATTCAGAAAAAGGAAGAGGATGTATCTGGTAAATTCTAAATTTGGATTGTGAGGACCCAGATTTTAATCATCTGTTATTTCATAATTTTTTAAGAAATTTATCTCCACTGAAGGAAAGTCATAGACATGTGAGTCTCTGGGGAGGAAAGTACATAACCTCTTTAGAATGGAGTGAGTGCTAAAATCCTTATTTTTGTAAGAGAGATTTTTAAGATTAAAAGCAAAAAGAAATTTAGCATCTATAAACATTTTACAGTTATTACATTTTACAGATAAGTCAAAGCACAGTTTGGAGACTTTCCACATGGCTGGTATTTATTAAAGCTAAAAGTTAAAATTACTTTCTCCAGTTTTATTAGACTACAAAAATTTTGTACTGTTTGTCAGGAGGACTTTATAAGGGATCCAGAAATGATAAATGGGCTTGCGATGAACTGCTACTAAAGGAAAACCAGAGGGACTTGGATTTCTGTTGTACATAAAGTATGGCATTCTGGATTACAAGGAGGATCATCTTTTTCCACACATCTCTCTTGCGACTGAATCTGGGGTATTCTAGCCATTTTTGGTTAGATGAAAGTGTATTAATAGATTCTGATTAGCTCTCTAAATCTCTTTGTTGGAAGACAATTAATCTGTGCATTTTAATAAGAATAATTCATTTTCATCAAGTAGTTGAAATGAGGGTAAATTGAGAAGGATTTAAAAATGAAGAGTAAGACCTCCAAATCATTATCTGATTACATCCGTATGGAACTAAGCATAGCCCCATTTAATTCAAAAAAGAGCAATTGAGTATCTCCTATACTACAAATGCTAGGCATTCTTTCTCCTCCAATATCTTATGTGGAGATGGAGAGGCTTACCACAGAGGGATGCTTGGGTTGCTATAAGAGCACAGAAGAGAGTGAGTCCAACATTTCTGGAGGAAAGGAAGGAAAGCAATATTCTAGGGAGAGAGAAAGTACATGCAAAAGAAGTGATGCTAAATTCACTGGAGAAGATATAATCCAAGCTTTCTCATGTGCATAGATGCAGAAATCCTAAATAACAGCAATATATTAGCAAATCAAATGTAATGATCCATAAAAAGTATAAAAACATTATGATCATATTGAGTTTATTCTAGAAATGCAGATATGGTGAAACATTTTAAAAGAGGCCAAAATATTTCACAATAAATGAGAAACAATTTTATATTTGACCAAATTTAACATGTAATCACGATTTAAAAAAAAAACTTCTTGGAAAATTAGAATTAGAAGGGAATGTCTTTAATGTAACAAATTTCTGAAAAGAAAAATCTATGCACATGAATAAAATCATACTTAGTAATGAATTATTGAAACTTTTTGCCTTGAAATCAAGAGTGAGAAGGAGATGCCCACTCTCACCGCTTACATTTAGTGTTACACTGGACGTCATAGCCACTGAAGAAAGGAATAAGAATGGTCCTCTATCCTTATTTACAGATAACTAGATTGAACATATAGAAAATTTAAAACAATATAGACTGTTTTAATCAATTATTATTAGTTTAGAAATTCCAAAAGGTCAATATGCAAACTCATTTTTCTTTCTGTTAATATGTACCATCAATAGCAATAAAACATATAGTATATGAAATTTTAAGGGGATACCATTTAAAATAGCTTTAAAAATTCTAATATTTCAGAATAAACCTAATGGAAGATGTGGAAGACCTCTGCCCTGAAGCCTGCAAAACCTATACATGTGTTTGAAGACCTAAAATATTAATTCTCACAAATTAATCTTTATATTCAAAGCAGCATCCGTTGCAACATCTCTCTAGTATTCTTTCCTCTGCTGCGGAAACTGGAAAGATAAAAATGCAAAACATGTGGCATCTGCTTTGCTGGTATAGACTGAAAGAGGCACAGCATGGTTTAGGAGCTGGCTATTGTTTCCTAATGCTTGAGGCTTATTGGTTGTAGCAGTGGCAGTGGTGGCATGATTCTAAAATAGGCAGCTGAAGGGTCTACTTTACACTGAAAAAGTCACTTCCTGAGCATAGAAATGGCAGCAACTCATCTGGCTGCACAATTCTGCATTTGTAGCTTTGAGGGCCATAGATAAAAGCTTAATTTTAAGTCCATTTCTTCATTCCTCCCAATGACCCTAAAGTCTGTTTCATGCCATATAGTAATCCCTTTCTATGTAATGTATCTAGAGGTGAAACTTCTCTCTGCAACTGATTCCTAATTGATACAATAAAACATGAGGGGACGGGTATATACATACATAAAGAGTGCAATGTGCACCACCCGAAAGATGGACATATTTGAAACTTGGACTTGGGGGGGAGGGGGGCCAAGGACAACATACGTAACCTAAATATCTGTACCCCCATAATATGCTGAAATAAAAAAAAAACAAAACATGATCGGCATCCAGTATAAGGATCAAAAGTTTCAACTAAATGGATAAGCAACTTTTATCTTGTTTGATAATTAGAGTTTAATCTTGGTCCTCTAATGTCTGATCACATGGAATATTAATTGAAAATAAATTTCGTCAGTACAAATCCATCACCACTTTTGAAAACTATTCAAATAATAAGCTCGACCTTTATTAAGTCAGTAGCATTCTCCATGTTACTGTACATTCTCCATGTAATAGCAGGGTCTGCATGAGAGGAACACCCACCAAGTGTTATTGTACCACTAAATATTGAGTCTTTACTGTTTTAATTTACCTTCTCTCTTTTGCTGATGATGCCAGGACATTGTGTTTGTCCTGTTCTGGTGGATCAGTAGATGCAAGGAACTGAATAGATTTTTGTTAAGGGGTGATTTACTCCCATGAACTGGTAAAGGAGAGATATAAAAGTTGTAATAGCACACACACACACAAAATTCAAAGCATGAAGTATTGGATATCATGACTGAGTCTTAAGTTAAAGGAGTAGAGAATCATTTCCCTAAAAATCACAAACAAGGGTATCGGTCATTTACTTCATTTGCTTTCATGACGTTAAACCACATTTAGCATTATCCTTTTCAACATAATGGCTTTTAAGTAAGTTTGTGTGTGCAAATTTCTCAATGGATTGTTTCTTAATTCACAATTCATGTAATATTTTAGTGAGCATCTGCTAAGTACAAAGAGTGTTGGGAACTATGGAAGACATAAAGTTACCTAGGAAACTGACTTTATTTTTAAAGAGTCTATAATCTTGTGGAAGAGGTAGTAAGAAATATTCACATTTAATTATTTTTAAAAATCACACTAGAGTTGTATTAGATTGTAATCAATATAAATAAATTATTACAAGGAGAAATAAATCCCAAATGAGGGTATTGGGGAAAACTTCAAGACAAATGTTTTATTTAAATCAAATAAGATAGAAAGGAGGGCCTTTCAAAAAATAAATATCATGAACACATTCTATTAATGGAAAGTTACATTTATTGGACAACTTGGACTTGTGTGGATTGGCCATATTTTAAAGGATGGGATAAACAATGACCATGAAAGGAAAGTTGAGACCAGATTGTGGAAGGTCACAAGTGGCATGCTAAGGATTTTCCATGTTATTCTGCAGTCATTTGGAAGCCACCTAAGCAAGAAGTACCAAAATGTAAGGGGGTTAGAAAGAACATTGTGGCAGAAATGTGAAACTTAGATTGACCAGTTGAAGGGTGGGAGCTGAGAGATCTGTGTATTACCAATGGAAATGTTCTAGTAGAAAAAGGCAGTGATAATAGGAACAGAGGGGAGCAAACTACGTAATAGAAATAATTTGGTCAATTAGTGATAATAGGACTGGTTATGAGAGAGAGGGAACCCTAGAAGATTATCAGTCAGAGAAACTTGATGAATGGTGTTTCACTTATTTCATATGATAGACAGAATAAAAGCCTTAATCCCTAGAATCTGTGAGCATGTTAATTTATGTGGCAAAAAGGAATTTTGCAGATGTTACTAAATTAAAGCTCTTGGGATGGGAAGGGTTTACTCTAGATTTTCTGGGTGGGCCTACCACAATCATAAGGGTCCTGATGAGATGGAAGCAAGAGGAGCAAAGTGAGGGAAAGGAGCTAATAACAATGAAACTGGCAACTGGAAAAATGCACTTTGAAGAGGGAGGAACAGACCGTGAGCCAAGGAATTTGAACATCCTATAGAAGCTGGAAAAGTCAAGGAAATAGACTCTACGGATTCTGCACTGTAGCATTCAGATGGAATGTGACACTGTCTACAATTGAATTTTAAATTTCTGACCTTCAGATTTTAAGAGAATAAATTTCTATAGTTTTAAGGAACTGGGATTATGATAATTTGCTATAGCAGCAATATGAAACTAATACAGACTTTGATACTTATAAATGGAGTATTGCTGTAACAAATACTTAAAAGTCTGTAGGTGACTTTAGTGTTGGGTAATGTTTTCAGCAGCTTATTTTTTTTTTCCAGCAATTTCAGTATATTTAAACAGCTGTCACTAACCCATTCATATCACAGGCACCAACTCACACACATACACCTTGGCTTACATTTTTACAGTATCCTCTAGGACAGAAATAATTAATTCTGTTTCCCCTGAAATTTCCAAAAATGTCATGTATGATGATCTGCATTGCATGGGATTACTCTTATCATATATTTATTGACACATAACAGGGCCTTCTATCACTACTCAAAGCCACTTTTGCAAAACTAGAACCATTAATTAGAGTGTCAGGGTACTGGATACATCCATTCTCTTTGATATAAACAGATATTTTAACCAGTAGCCTTATTAAAACATTCTTTTTGAACACCTTAAGATTCACTTCATTTCTATTATAAGTAAAATTTCAAGATTAAGACCAAGACTGTCTTACCTTTATCTGTTTCTTTGTATCTTGTACAAGTATACACTTAATAAGTATTTGTTGCATGGGGTAGGAAGCATAGAATTCTATTAACTAATTATTATCATCTTAATTTGAGTAATGAATGATTGATTAAACTATGTTTACACATTGGTAAAAAATTTAGCATATGAATAACTTCTATCAACATTATTTGTTGAATACCAATTATGTATGATCATCCTGTTCTTAGATTAACATGTTCCTCTGAATTTAACACCAGTCCCAGTAATTCTCTCACTAATAATTATTGTCACCCATGCCTCCATTCTTTTAAGACTCCTTCCACAGAACTCATCCACTCAGCCTCAGAGAAGAGTAGACCACTCACTGTCAAGGATGGTTTTTTATAGGACCACAAATCTACTTTCAGGGCACCTGTTTTTAAACTTAAAGGATATATTCATTCTTGTGATCATTTGATTGTGCCTGTATTCCCCACTAAAATAAAAGCTACATGAATAATCATGTTTGCTTGTGCTTACCATTATATCAATAAGATGGAATAATTTAAGTGCACAAAGTATTTGTATTGAATTTATGAAAAGTAGAGTTAAATTAATTTGATTTAATTTAAATAAAGGATTATATGTAGAATCCTAAATTTTATAATAAAAAAATCAGGTTAATCTGATCCACAGGGGAACATAGGTATTTATGCTACTGAAAACACATGCATCAGCCACCCAAGAAAATAGCAACAGCAAAACATAAATTTTTTTCTGCATTGAATCAAGATCAGGTAGTTACAAGCTGAAATCCTGGTACCTTCTATGTTATACTATTTTCTTACAAACATTTCTTTAAATGGTCTTAAAAGTTGGGAGCCAAAGGTTTTTAAAATTGAATAGTCACGTTTTCACATGCTGTACTTGTGTTCATATTCTGTGAGTCCTCTAATGACTCATTGAAGTATTTACTGCACACTCCAGGTGGGCTTTCTGAAGCTTTCCAAGGCCTGATTTAAAGACGATACAAGATTTAGTGTTCACCAAAGTAGGGAAGACAGTTTTGAAAATAAAATTTGAGACTCTTTTTTTCTCTTCATAGTTCCTGTCTGTATCTAAGGCCGTTTAAGTAAACATCTAAAAACAGCTTTTATAATGGTAAGAGAATCGTGAATTTCATTTACATGTTTACTGTTCACATACTGCTGTGCTGGTAATGGCAAATGCAGAGTTTATTCAAATAGTTGTCTTTGAAACACATGTGTACATGTGCGAGGTCAAGGAATATCCAGGTGGTTCGAGCCCTTTAGCAGACACAAATACACACACAGTGAGAATTGGAGATGGATTCCTGAAATACCCTTGGGCTATGTATTGCTAAATTATACCTGAAAATCCATTCTGTTCAACTCAGCAGGCTGAAATAGCTCATCAATGTGGTAATTATAACTAAATATGAACAGGAAAGGAATTAGGAGGACAGGACTGCTGTGTACACTACTTTTGTAGACAGGCTGAAATGAATTCTATTAATTTATACCTAAGATACTTTATGCACATTTTATATTGGAAATTATTAGGATTTTGGTGTAAATGTTTTGATATTACTATTAGAAACAAAAATATGCTGAATGTGATCCATAAATAGAAATCGATATTTAGTTAGAATTTTTAAAAAATCCGTAAAGAATTACAAATCTTGGTATCAGTCTTTGTCCGTGTAAAGCATTATACTTTTAAACCATGAACAAATCATCATAATATCTAGACCGTTTTAAAGATTGTGTGTGTTTATGAGAGTGTGTGTGTGTGTGTGTGTGTTTGTGTGTACTTAACTGTATGCCATATTTATCCATATTTTTAATCAGAAACTTTTTCTGAGTCATTCTAATCCACTTGATTCTTTTCCCTGAAGAACATTATCCATGTCCATACTGCACCTTAGGTTAGTTCAAACACACGGTATCTTAAAAGTCTCCATACAAAGGAAAAATTTTGTAATAAATATTTTGTAAATAAAGGTACATTAGCTACAATATCTCATTTTTCCTATGTATGGTGACTTTGGGAATACCCTATATATAATTTCAATAGGCTTTATGCATTAATTAGGCTTTACTGAATATCTTTAGGATTATAGTATATGCACCTCTAGAATTCTTTATCTGGACTAGGATAGATAAGTATCAAAATGCATTCTATATTGAAATCCCATATATCATATATATTCTCCCATTGTTTCACACTTTAAAAATAGATGTGTTTGCCAAAATAATGATGGTACTCCAGTAATTCAAACTGAATCAAAATTCTAGGTATGTTCTTTGCTCTTCACTGTTTTCTGGCTTTGGTTTTTCTACATTTATTTGTTCAATACATGAGATAATGAGATCATGGATTGAATATGCCTTTGCAGTTCACAAACATGTACACTCCCCCTCTGCTTCTTTCCAGCTTTGTGAACTTAACACATGAACCTCAGTTCCCTTATCTGTAAGATGAGATAATGACTCCTACCTCACATAGCTGCTTTAAGATTAAAGTAACATAAATAAAAACCCTGATACAAATTAAGCACTTGATAATTGTTCATTTGTATGATTCCTTTCAGCTTCTCTAATTAATCAGTAAACTATTCTAATTAAAATACTTCATGTATATTTAATTTATTGTTTACATTATGAAGCTAATGTTGGTGGACTCTAGGAGTGATGATGTAAAATTATAATATATGGTCCCAACCATAAAATGATAATATTCTCTAAAGCAGAAAATGTAAGGCATCATACAGTAAAGTGATAAATCCCACAGTTTGTTCTTCTTTAGTATCCTGTATTTGTTATCTGCTTCATAACAATAAGAATTTGAGGCGACTTACCCCACTCGTGCCCCGCTACCATGTATATACAATAAAGTATAAATACAATAAATTTTATGCAGATGAAACACAGCCACAGCAGAGGAAAACACAATAGAATGGAAGGGTGAAATCAGATGCTCTAGTTGAGTCGAGAAAGAAAAAAGTCAAGGCAGGTTTGAGGGAAGCGGACTGAAATAGAATCAATCAGAAAAAGAGAAAGGCAGAACTCTGGGATATCAGCAATTTGTGCAATAGGATATTTGGTACTTTATGTCTCCACACAAGTTTGCTATATTTTGCCTTCCTCTGCCTCAGGTGCTACTAGCTAGTCATCACCATTGTCTTGGCTCTTCTATGCTTTTTTAAGAGTCTTCAGCTATAGTCTGGACACTGGAGTATGACTCAACCTCCCAGCACCCTAGACGTTGTTCTGCTAGGTAGTTCTACAACTCACCACTCTGAGGCTTTTAAGATAAGTAGATAGAAGACAGATGATAAAAGATAGAGTATGTATATGTTTGTATATATCTTATTTTATAAATTTTTATAGTCAAATTCTGCACATAATTTTCATAATCACAGAAATTAATATGACTTCAAGGATGTTTTAATTTCTCACCATCATTCCCTATAAATTCAGTACTATCCCTTCATCTAAGGACACAGTGGGGATCCTGTGTCTGAGACAAGAGCCCTGAGCTACTGAGAAAGTATATTTCATAAGTATGTCTGGTGAGAGCCTACCCGCTGATTCACAGAAGGCAGCTTCCCCCAGTGTCCTCACGTGGTGGAGGGGGTAAGGGATCTCGCTGGTGTCTTTTTAAAAAAGACATTAATCCCATTTGTGAGGCTTCTACCCATGACCTAATCACCTCTCAAGGGCCCCACCTTCAAATACCATCACGTTGGGGATTGCATTTCAACATATGAATGTCGGGGGGACACAAACTTTCAGACCATAGCAATGCACACTTCCAGCAAACTATATCACTGTGTTCATACATTGGTGAGATAATCTGTTACTGATGATCGTACCTTTTATGTGGCTATCATCCCAAAAATAAGCTTTGTGCTTCTTTAAGTCAAGGATTATTTTTTACATACTTAGTGCATAACATAGTCAACATTTGTTGAAAATGTGTTGAAGGCAGGTAAACTATTTACATAGGTATAAATAATTTACTTCATACTTTTAACTGTAATCTCTAGGAAATTCAAGATTAATTTAATTATATATGCTTTAGTCTTCTTTTTTTCCAATTCTTTTATAACTATTAAATATTTGGGTCCATCCAAAGGGTATGATAAAGAAGATAGAATCTCATTATCTTAAGACACTGCAAAGATTATCCAAATATAAATGCAAAAATAAGATAATTAAGAGGATAACAGTCTGGATAATCAAATTTAAAAACGTTTTCCTTTTTTCTTCTGAAAAGGAAAAAACTCAGATAAGATTGGGAAGGGAAGCAACAAAAGTGAGAATGCTCCAAAAGGATCGCCACTAAGGAGATTCAGTGAAAATAAAATCAATTTTAGTATGAGTTATAAAGTAGAAACGTTTTAAATGTGTCTAATACTTGTATTAAATGTTTCAGGAACTTAATCATTTCAAAGACTTCTTTGATATTAATTCATAAGAAACTGGAGAAAATCCAAAGAAATGAGTAAAGACTTAATAATAAAATCTAATTATAGTTCTTTTAAAAAAAACTAATGAAAGTCTTTTCCCAATACATAAAAAAATTAATGAATAAAGCTTAGAAGTACAAAATTGATTTGTTTGCTTATTTCACTTTTAATGACAGTCAAGTATAAAAAAACAGCTTTCTGGAAATTATTATTTTCCCCTGATTTGAACCAATAACACAAATGAAAATTTGGACTAAGATTAAGAAAGTTTTATATTCCCTTCAATTCAAAAAAGAACAATGATAAATATAGTAAATAAATCAAGAAAAATGTAATGCTACATGAAATGACAAGATGTTTTCACTATGATAGTCATTGAATATTTTAGTTAATAACTATTTTTAGATTATCTACTTATAGGAGTTCACTTGACTTTGGGTGAATAGATGTGTGTCCAGTTCCATAGGCATTTGGCAAGACAGAAAAGTCACTTAATATAGACGTGTGCAGAATATATAGATATACATTTTTTTACTTGTTGAAAAGATGGATTGATTGAAAATTACTTGGTTGTTATCCTTGAAAGGACCTGAGGAAAGTATTAATGGCAAGAATTTATAGGAATTTTACTGGCAAGGAAATGTTCCCCTCTGAGAGGAGGAAATGCTGCGGATTACCACGGGGGCAGCTGGCATGATAAGGGGGGATGGATAAGAGAAGGTTCCCACCTGCACGTCAGGGTGTTGGGCGATAAAAATGACATAAGAAGAAGGTTAACTGTGAGTAACTTTCTGTCCAAACCTGACAAAAACTTTCTGTTCGAATCTGAAGAAGGAGAGTTGAGATATCACTCAGATCACTTGAGGAAATAATTTTAGAGATAGTGCGTTCAGAGGCAAAGGCTCTGGGCTAACCCTAGGGAGCCCCAATTTAAGTTCCTGCTTGAAGTAGGCTGTCCAAGTTGCATCAGATCATGCACCTCACTTCCCTTCAGTTATCCATTCAGCAAACTTGTAGGAGTTGTCTTTTGTGTACCAGACATCTGTAAATGAGGAATTTGGCCAGCATAACTTTGCTGCACCTTTCCAGCTTTAATATTTAATTATTTTAATAATTTTCTGAAATGTAGGCATTGTACAGTTTGAGTTAAATATTTCTATACACTCCACATACTGTATCTTGATACAATTCTTTGAAGTTTTATGAAATCCAACACATATTTTCATTTGAAAACCAAATAGAGATGTCAGAAAGCTGGGTGGGCTAATAATTCAATACTCTTGGTATTTTGTAAATATTCGTTTAGTGTTTTATTTGAAGGGAAGGATGAGGGCTAGGGGGATGAGGAGGAGAGTCAGGAAAGGTGACTGGTATAAGACAAAGGAGTCTTCACTGCTGTAGAGCTGAGAAGACCTGTTGTCCCAAGTCAGTTCTGGTTCCAAACTTGAATGCCAGCAAGCCAGAAGTCCTGCAGTTAGTTGCATTCACCCCTCCTCGTGGTGTCTCATCTCCTGTTTCCTACACAGCCACTGAAAGTACCCGTTGACCACAGATGGCATGGTATTAAGTTCACCGTAGAAAGATCTGCCAGGTTTGAAGCAGGGCACTATGTCTTGCTCTCTGTGAGACTTTAGTTGAAACTCTTTACCTCTCAGCCTTACTTTACTGAAACATAAAATAAGGATGTGATAGTAACAAGAATAATAAAAATGAGGACAATAATAATAATACATGCATAGGATGGTTTTCAGTGTTCAATGACATAATACATATAAAACTAAGAAAAGAGCCTAACACCTAATAAGCATTCTCTCAATATTATTAATAGCTCTTATTAACCCAGACAGAATTTACTCCCTGGGTCAAGTTCCAACAAACATGATTTTTGTGATTTCAGTATATTACTAGTGACACCATATAGCCCCTTTTAGATGAGTCTACCCCGCAAGCTACCCAGTGCATTGCCACTTAATTCAGCCCTAAATCATATTGGTCTAGTTCCCAACAAAATACTCTCAACACAGCTATGTAAGTCATGCAGTGTCCATGACCATTACCTGTACTTATCCTCATTTGGCCAAAGTTTCTCCATTTCCAAAATTGGAATAGAGATACCTAAGTAATAGAATTATTGTAAATATTATGTGACATGATGTAAATTTAGCACAGGGATGGCCCATAGTCAATCTCTCTCTCTCTCTCTCTCTCTCACACACACACACTCAGGCCCACTCTCTTTCTCTCTTCTCTTCCCTCCTTTTTTCCCTCCCTCCCACCCTCTCTCTCTATTTTTTCTCTTTCTTTCTCTTTCTTTCTTTCTTTCTTTCTTTCTTTCTTTCTTTCTTTCTTCCTTCCTTCCTTCCTTCCTTCCTTCCTTCCTTCCTTCCTTCCCTCCTTCCTTCCTTCCATTACCATTAAAAGGCCAGGTGCTTTTATTTCTACTGGTTCCTTCCCTCAAAAAAGGAAAGTTGTAGATATAATTATCTGATTTTAGGTGTGAACTCATTTGTCCCTAATTATTAACACTTACTGGACTTGTATTTTAAGTGTGGGAAATAAAGATTAATTCTATTAAAGGAAAACCAAATTGTAGGCAGTAGTTAGGAAGATATTTTGTTAAGTGAGTAAGGCTTCTTTTGGCCTCTAACGCTATAGGCGTAAAGCTGATTTTGAAAAGAAAACAAGGCTAACTCATTCAGGATTCGATTCTTGAAGAGAGTAAGAACAAAGAAGAGTGGGGTGCTTGGACGTGTCCCTTCTCTTCAACTGCTCTCTCTGTCCCTTGTGTCCAAATTCTTCCTCCCAACTCTTCTGACTGAAGGTTTCCCAGGTTCCACTTTTACCGAGTCCTCTCTTCTCCCTCAGCCACTGCCCCTGCCTTCCCCTCACCTGCCTACCATTCTGCAGCGAGGTGCTCAGAAAGTTGGCCTTTGTTCACCAGGTATATGTGAGGTCCCCAGTTGTGGTACCCTCAAGCCCTCCAGGAGTCAAGCCACTAGGCCCAGATATGAGCTTCAGCGATAGATGCTCTAAATGCCCTGAGGTGAGAAAAGCGACGTAAGAAAGGATTGATGAGATGGAAATCCCCTATATGGAGCTTAAGAAAGTCAGCCCTGATACAGGGTCTGGAAGGCAAAGGTGTGCCAAATATTGATGAGTGAATCCAAGTCAGACTATTTGTTTTAACATGTATCTGTATATATACAGACGTGTAAGATAATGTATATATGTATTATGTATGATGGTGGGTGAGGCTTATAGAGGTTATTGTGTATGTGAATGAAGTTAATTAAATTGTTATATCGTCTTTGCAAAAACTATTCAGATTGATATTAATTATAGATAATGGAGAACTAACAATGTGAAAAGTCAAAAACTAGTAATTTGATTGTATAATATAATAATAATGCTAAAATTAGTGGCATTTGTGTCATTATATCATTAGTCCATTATGCCTAATAATCATCAATACCGTGTTTATTTATATAATAAATGTATACCATGTATATCAGACAAACTCTGTTGTTGTTTTATTGGATTGCAACAGTTTTAATGGCTTGTTGGTCTTATGGCATTTTGTCTAAAAAATTAGCAAATAACTTTTATAAAGGAGATTTTGCATATTAAATATGACTTTGTTTCAGTAAATTTAAGATATATCAATACATTTTCACACCTGTGAGTAGATACAGTTTCCATTCAAATTAGAGAACTTATTCTTAATATCTGTGACAATGAAATATAATTATTTAAGTGTAAAAATAATCTTCACACTGAAATGATCCTTCAATTAAAAAGATTTGTGGAGATGATATTTATTACTAGCTACCAGTAGGTAGCCTGCATTTGTTCACACTAAAAACGAATTTTGACATTTGGAAATGTCTGCTACTGCTTCTTTTTAAATTTTTTCTTATTTTTAATTATTATGGCTACATAATAGTTGTATATATTTATAGGGTACATGTGATGTTTTGACACAGGCATACAATGTGTATTAATCAAATCAGGATAACTGGAGTATCCGTCACCTCTGGCATTTATTATTTCTTTGTGTTTGGAACACTCCAATCCCACTTTTTTTTTTTTTTTTTGAGACAGAGTCTCACTCTGTTGCCTTGGCTAGAGTAAGTGCCGTTGTGTCAGCCTAGCTCACAGCAACCTCAAACTCCTGGGCTCAAGCGATCCTACTGCCTCAGCCTCCCGAGTAGCTGGAACTACAGACATGTGCCACCATGCCCGGCTAATTTTTTCTATATATATATTTTTAGTTGTCCAGGTCATTTCTTTCTATTTTTTTAGTAGAGACGGGGTCTCGTTCTTGCTCAGGCTGGTGTTGAACTGAGCTCAAACAATCCACCCCCCTTGGCCTCCCAGAGTGCTAGGATTACAGGCGTGAGCCACTGCGCCCGGCCCAATCCCAATTTTAGTGATTTTAAAGTATATCCTAACTTACTGTTGATTATAGTCACTGCTGCTTCCTGACTGGAAGGTGAAATTTAATACATAATTAGGAAGTCTTATTACATAGAAACTCTTCAATGGTATGTATATCCTTCAGTATTAAAAAAAAAATACTGAAACAGACATCCTAAATAGCACACAAAGGTGCTTTTAAAACCATGTACTCCTTTGGAGTGCATGGGAGAGGTAGTATTTCTGAGCTTCCTCTGGGTGCCAGGCATTGCTCTCAGAAAGGATAATACGTGATATAAAGGCAAAGCTTCTACCCTGTCCACCTGAGGTGATAGTGTGAAACGTTCAGGTAAGGATATGCTCCATATAATGTGAAAGTAGAGGACTGAGGACTAACCTGAGGTCCCAGTGGCTGATAGTTGAGGGAAGCTTCTGAAGGCTTCCTGGAAGAAAAGCAGAGTGCCTAGCACATAGTAGGTAGTCACTGTACCTGAGACCCTGTTGCGTGTCCCTTCTATCTTAGGTCCTGGGGATATAAACGTGAAAACATGCAATTCCTGTGTTTTCTAAGAAGTGCAGTCTGAGTAAATAGACAAAACTAAAAGTGATAATTGCTTTAATAATTTAACATATAGAGTGCATTAAAGTCTCAGAATAGGAAAGAATTTAGCAGTGTTTCAGAATAAAATGCAAATCTCAATATTCTAGAATGGCTAAAAGATATATGAACCCAAAAGACAGTTTTTTAAATTTCTGTAAATACCAAACAAGGGTTTTTATATTTCACATTTAGATTTTCAGTTTTACTATTCTTGCTAACTACATGAATCCATTCTTAATTTAACATTGCTTCATGCACGATGCTTTAATAGTGCACATTCTGTTAGAGAACTTAACAGACATCGTTTAGGGGGAGGTGAAGGAATACAATTTTCTCTAGAAGATTTGCATTAGATAGAGTAGTTACAGGCTGTAGCATCTCCCCTGTAATTTTATGAGAATGGTATTACCCTGGCTTTCACTGTGTGATTGCTGGTTACCTTCTGTCAGTGAGCAACAGTCTTACTGCAAAGCAGGAGCACAACCCGTCTCTTTGTCTCCGTGGTCAAACCAATTACTTCTTAGAAAGTCGGATTTTTTCAGAATGACCATGTACAAGAGCAAACGCAGACATCAGAGATGTAAGTAAATTCTGACCCAACTTTTTCATATCACTGTGGTGGGAAAAAACATACTTGATTTCTTAAAAGACTAATCATGACTTTTTCAGATACATCCTGGTAGTGGAAAATCTATTGTAGCTTTTTTCACCCTATCCTTTATCTTTATCCCTGTAACATGCTTGAAAGATGTTGAGGGGAGACGGGATAATTCTCTTGTTACTATGGAAACCCTTGGAAAGGTTTACAAAATCAACAGAGAAACAGATCAAATGCAATTTCAGTCTGGCTCAGCATCCTTCATTCAAGCATGATCGCTGGACAGTTCCCTTTTTTGCTCTTCTAAGAGTGATAGATTTTCTTTCCTGGAAGTCTGTTGAAAGGTTTGGGAAGCTAGCCTAAAACTTCTATTTATTCATCCAGTTTCAATTACAACTCTCAGGGGAAATAAAACAGTTCAGAATGGAGGATAGAGAGTTAATTGTGAGTGACAAGCTGAATATTTAACAGGATATTCATTGCCAAACTTCTTGGTCCGGAGCATGTTTGTAACATAATTCACTACGGGCACCATTTCAAAGGGTTAAAAGAAGTCATCTGCAATCTACCCTAAAGGAACTGATTCTGACTGAAAAAGAGCAGCACAATTACCCTGGCCTAAAGTCCAGAACAAAGATGATTATGGAACTGAAAACAATCAGGATTTAGCTAAAAATCAAAGTCTTACAATAAAACTGTTTTATAGTAAAGCAAGATGCTTTCCAATCACATCTCTTTCCAGTAAGTCCAACTCTTTTTCACTTCATCTTTGCTATTGTCTAAAGTAAATGTTACCATCTTTATCCCATAATGGCCTGTCATTGACTCTATTTACCATCATAGACAGGTAACAGCAACTTACTCTTTAGTCAAAGTCTGTACTTTTTCATTATTCCTTATGATGTTTTTAAATGTTATCAAATATTTTGAAAAACAGAAAGACTGTCAGCACAAATTACTCTATCAAAAAACCAAGATATGGTGGAGATCCAATCTTTAGCGTGATAATTTATTCTTTGGTCTACTTTCATGTAAGATCTGAAAACTAACATTTCTCTTGTTCAGAGAAGTTTTATGCATCACAAAAAGCTGTGAGAGCTAGGACTGCCAGTTTGATTCTATATGCCTGATTGCCTCTAGATGCCAGTTCTTTCTTGTGATCAAGAAACAATATATGATAACTGCTACTTTTTTCTTACAAAAATAATTGGTGTGAAGTATACAAATATATTGCTGATTAATGTCCTTGTGATTTCCTCCTACAAGAATGAATCTAAATTATGATGTACTTGAAAACCATCTTGCACCTTTACTCCTGTGTCTTTTATACATCCCTCATTTTTTTTCCTTGTGGGTTATCATTGCCTTTAAGCACATGGCAAATAAAGGATTCACAGAAAAAATTATACCGAGTCTCTCCCCCTAAAATGTGCTTGCTGAAGACTGTGATTAAGCAGCAGGAAGAAATTGTGAATTACATGAGACAAGTCACGAGACGTATAATTATACAGGCATGAACACAGTAGGGTGTACTGGAATGGTTTAGTTAAAAAAAAAATCTAATGTGTTACTTATATTTAATTGTATCATTTAGCTATATTATGTTGCATCAACTGTTTCTATATTCTAATAATATAAAATATCAAAGAGCAGGAATAGAATATTATTAAAGCATATGGAAATATAAGCAATAAAAGCAAATAGAATCCTTAAATGAAATTCTATCTTACATTAATAATATTTACAAAAGTGGAATGCAATCCAATTGTTTTCCATCCAATGGGTAGATAGAAATATCAGAATTATCCCATCATAAAATTTTCAACCATATCTTTTATGTGTGTGTTTTTGATCATATAAAAAGCGTAAACTCACCAAGAGGCAATTTTAATCCAATTAAGGCAACAATTACACACTAAACAAAACCTCACTGTGGGAAAGAAGGAAAATATTCTTAGGATTTTCTTTAAAATTGACATAGTACATAAATCAACTTACGAATTTTCTCATTAAGATTTAATAATATCCTTTAGCAAAAATAACACAACTTCCTTTCAGAGGCCCAGATAAGAGAAATAGTAAAGGTGCATGTGGTTATACCCAGGAGGTTGAAAAAAGAGAGAACCAAAATACTTGTAAGAGAGATTTTTAAAGTATAAATGCACTAAGCTTTTGAAAAGTCATATGGGACTTTAAAATTCATTTTTCACTCATATCTAGATTGGTTATTTATAATTCCCTGTACAAGAGGAGGAGAGGGAAGGAGGACTACCCATTTCTTTGCTTCTGATGAAGAAATTGCTATGGAAAATAAACGGCTTCAGTGTTCTTTCAGATAATAGAGCTTACCTGTGAATAACTACATGACAACTTTCAATTAGATGCAGAATTTGTCAAGTGGTTTTAAAAAACATTTGCATATATCAGATGTTGATTTTTCTAGAGTTAAACAAGTAGAGATCATTTTAAGGAACTCTAATACATGGAAACCTATTTTTACAAATCAGATTTGTTTGGGAATTATCATTAGTATAAATAAATTTTAACTTATAAGTTTATTTGAATGTTAAAGTCTTCATGCATATATCATATATTCATTAAAATGTGAAATTTATGTTTAAATTTACAAAAATTCAGATTTTGTGTGAAACAAGGGATACATGTAATCTCTGTTGCTGAAACTCCAGATGACCTTGAGAAAACATTTTTTAGCTTTTAAAAAAGACGCATAGAAGACCATTTTTAAAAAATGAATATATTCCTAAAATACAGACTTAAAGGAAAAATAGGGTAGAATCCTTTTGATATTAAATATAGAATTTTGAAAATGCTACAATACCTGTACCACAGCAAAGAAAACAGTGTAAATCCAGTTTTGAGGGTATAACATTTCTTCTTATTTTACTAAACTGGAACAGATACGCATTTTTAATTGTGAATATATATGAGCAAGCTTACCCACGTTATCCATATTAGCATGGAAATACTTGATGAGATCGAATCAGGAATCTGAACACTAGTCATTATAGTCCTCTACTTAAATTCTTGGGCAATATCTATTATTTCTGTGGGTTTCGATCTCTTTTTCTGTAACTTTAGCAGATTGTACTGCAATGATGTTTTCCAAGGTATCTTCCGTCTATAACCCTCAGTGCCTCTACAACATAGGCCTCATATGTCACTCTCCTACTCAAAGACATTTGATGGCTTCTCATTGACTAGATGGTGGCGACTCTGGGCTTGTGTGCTTCAGATCCATGGGTGACCATGGAGTTGCTATTATATAAGGTCCGCTAGAATCCATACGAATATTAATCATTGCCTGTATAATGAAGGAAAATATGCATGTATATGTATATACACACATATATATATATACACATATATGTTTTTTTAAATTCTAAAATATTTTTAATAAAAATAAACATATTTAAAAGGTAGTATTAAATTTGTAATTGCTTTTGATGCCATACATTTTATTTTTAAAAAACAACTATAGCACATGAAGATCTCATTATGTTTCAATGTTTTTGTTTTTTTTCTTCTTAATCCTCATAGTCCCAAAGGTTGGTAATCACTGAACTAGAAAATGAATGCAAGCATGACCTTATAATATAGATATTTACATGATTGTCATACACTCACTATCTACTTACTTCCTGGTACCTCCTATATTCTAGCCTTTATCAGGCTCCTAGTTTGTCCTTGAAATTCACTATATACTCTCTTATCTCTGTGCCTTTGCCCATTTATCTTCCTGCTGAAGTTGGCCTTCACCTGCATCTTCACATATGGAAATTCTCTCTGTTCAAATTTTCACACCAATGCCAATCCTTCGTAGAGGTCTCTTCAATTTCCAAGTCCAATCACTCTCTTCTCCCTTTTCAGATGACACATTATAACTTTATTTACAATTTCTACATTTTCTTTTGCATAAAAATTATCTATTTATCCTACTAATCTCTATGTTTATTTTATATGAGGTTTTTTTTAATTCTTAGTTGATGCATTCTCAGTGAATAATAAAATGCTTTGACCATAACAATCCATCACTATCTAATGAAGTTTTATCTGTTCAAAGATATATTTTTGATCACCTATTACTTTCCAGACACTGTTCTAGTGCTAGAGATACAGCAATGAACAAGACAACATTTTATTAGGGTTGGGAAGATGACACACAAATAAATACATAATAGGCCATGTAATGCTGAGTACTATGGAAAAAATGAAGCAAGTAAGGGGAAAAAGAGGTTGTAGAAGGTGAGGTGAAGGAATTTCTATTTTCTGTGGGGAAGTCAGGACAGGCCACTCTTATTAAGGTGACATTTGATCAGATACCTGAAGGAAATGAGGGAGTCGGTTCTGCTTTTCTCTGCATGGTACCAGGTAGAAACAGCATATGCAAAGTCCCTGAGGAACTTGGGATAATCGAAGGAACAAGAAGGAGTCTGGCGAGTAGAGTGACTAAAAAGAGATGAGGTCGAAAAAGCATCAAGGGCATTGGGTAGATAGATTAGGATAGGTAACATGGAATTTAATTGACCAGTATATTTCATTTGTAACTGAATTCAAACATGTATCTACTAGCTTTTAAAAATCACTATCTATATTTCTAAGTGCCTCATGCAATATTTTTTTTGTTAAAATGACAATTATAAGATTTTTTAATTTTTTAATTTTTATTTTATTTACTCATTTATTTCTTATTTTAGAGACAAGGTCTCACTCTGTCACCCTGGCTGGAGTGTAGTGGTATGATAATAGCTCACCACAGCCTCAAACTCCTGAGCTTAAACACTACTCCTGCTTCATCCTCTCAAGTAGCTAGGACTACAGGCATGTGCCATCATGTCCAGTTAATATTTTTTTTAAGGATGGGGTCTTGCTATGTTGCCCAATCTAGTCTCAGACTCCTGGGCTCAAGCAATCCTCCCAAAGTGCTGGGATTATAGGTGGGAGCCACCGCACCCTGCCAAGAATTAATTTTTTTTAATAATTATACTCCATACTAGGCAAAGCATGCAGTCATTGATTGGAAGAAAATCAAATTGTGGTCCTCCAGAGGCCAGAAAGATATTATTTGACACAGAATATTTTCTGATTTATCTTATAAATATCCTTGTATTCCTGATACATTAATCCTCTCTCTCTTTTTAAAAATTTTTCCATGAGAAAAAAATAAATTCACATTTTGATAGAATTGTTGTAAGACTTCTTAGGGCATTGGCAGGGAGAAACAATGCTATTGCCAATCTCAGTTGATGCAGAATTGGCCCCATGGTGATCAACAGGAATAGTAGGTTTGATGTTCTGTAATTGTTACAACATGAGTTGTCTTAACTGTCACTTACGTATCTATTACTATATTCTGTTTTATACAAGTCTTTATTATAAGTTCGTATTGAAATTTTTATTACAAATTAGATACCAAAATAAAAATGGATTATTATTCAAAACAAATATTTATATTGACACTATGACTTGTTTGTAACTCCGAAGGTAAATCAATGACTATTAATTATCAAATTATTTCGTATCTCAAATGTTGATATTCTTGATTATATAACTGGTTAAAGATATGATCTAGGTTTTAAATTTTTTTTAAGTTTACACTAAAAAAGTGATTTCAGGCTTGATTGGTAAAGGCTCGCCCAAGGACACTATTAAATTTAGTCCTTGATTTCTCTATTTTTGATGCTTATAGGGAGTTCTGGTCATACATCCGAAATTTCTTCAGCCTTTTTCTCTCAAGTTGTAATAGGCATTATATAACTGGAATGGACTGAGAATTTGTAACTTTATATTCCTCCGTGGAATCAGGTCTGCATGGATAGAATCAGTATGGTCTGACTGAGTATACACAATGGGACCAGAGATGCCAGTTTGGGAGCAAAGATGTGCAAAAGCTGACTGATGACACCCCTGATACAGATTGACCTTAAACAGAAATATGTATTGGTCTGCCTCATACCCTTAATCACGGGCTTTTACAGGCTCTAGCCAGTGACTGGTTCTGCCTACAGGAATTCTCCCTCTCTCTTTCTCTTTCTCTCTCTCTCACTCTCTCTCTCTCATAAAGTCAGATGATCTATCCATGTATTTTTTGTGTTTAACAATGCTCTACACGGCCAAAGGTCCCTTTTGTAGAGGATGAGCATTTATGCATTATCTCTTAACTTATGTACTTTCAGAAAATAGCTGTTTTCTGGCTATTTTCTATTTTCTTGGCTATCATACAGTGCCTGCTCTTTTAGTTTCCCTATTCTAAGAATCTGTGCTTCATTTATGCCTAGACTTGCATAAAAACCATAACATTGACTCTGCCCCCAGGTGTTCAAGTAAATATTCTCTGCAGAGTATCATTTATCTCTTAAAAGAATCTTACAACTGAAAAATAATGTTCATTTGTATTTATGGAAAAAAATTATACACGTGAAACAATTAGGCACTTACAAAAGAAAATTGGTATTAAATGCAAATTGTCAATCTATCATTTATACATACTGTTGTGTATGGTTTGCAAATGTTTTCTCCCATTTCACTCCGTTGATTTTTTTCTTTGCTGTGGAAAAGCTTTTTAGCTTGATTCAATCCCATTTGTCCAATTTTGCATTTGTTGCCTGTGCTTTTGGGGACATATCCAAAAAGTCTCAGCCCACAGCAATCAATGTCAAGAAGCTTTTCCCCTTTGTTTTCTTTTAGAAGTTTTATAGTTTCAGTTTTATACATTTAAGTCTTTAATCCAATTGAGTTGATTCTTATATATAGGTTGAGATAAGGATCAAATTTCTTTCTTGTACACGTGGGTATATAGTTTTTCCAACGCTACTAAGGAGACTATCCTTTTCCCATTGTGTGTTCTTGGCACCTTGGTAGAAGAGCACTTGACTAAAAATGCATAGATTTATTTCTGGGTTCTCTATTCAGTTTCATTGGCCGATAAGTCTGTTTTGTGAATCATACATACAATAAGAGGTTAATATCCAAAATATATAAGGAACTCAAACAGCTCAATGGCAAGAAAGAAATAACCTGATTGAAAAGTGTGCAAAAAACCTGAAAAGTCATTTCTCAAAATAAGGCATACAAATGGTCAATGTATATATGAAAAAACATTCAACATCCCTAACCATCAGGGAAATGCAAATTGAAACTACAATGAGTTATCACATCACACCTGTTGGAATGGTTATTATCAAAAAGATAAGAGACAGCAAATAGTGATAAGTATGTGAAGAAAAGAGCATTCTTTTATACTGTTGGTAGGAATGTAAATGAGTACAGCCATTATAAGAAACAGTATGGAGGTTCCTCAAAAAATTAAAAAAGAACTACCAAATGATCCAGCAATTCCACTTCTGGGTATATATTTACAAAATAAATAAAAATAATTATTTCAAAGAGCTATCTGCACTCCCATATTCATTGCAGAATTTTTCTCAATCAAGATCTTCAATCAATCTAAATGTTCATCAACAGATGAATGAATAAAGAAACTGTGTGGGGTTTGTGCGTGTGTGTGTGTGTGTGTGTGTGTGTGTGTGTGTCTATAAATGGTGTACTAGTCAACCTTAAAAAAGAAGAAAATCCTGTCATTTATGGCAACATGGATAAACCTAGAGAACGTTATGCTAAATGATAAGCCAGGCACTAAAAAGCAAGTACTACATGATCCCTCTAATATGTGGAATCCAAAAAAGTGGAGCTCACAGAAGCAGAGAGTAGAATGGTGGTGACCAGAGGCTAGGTGGGCGGGGAGGGCAATGAGGATATGGTGTCAAAGGGGACAAAATTTCAGTAATAGAAGGAATAAGCTCAGGAGATCTGTTGTGCAATGTGATGACTATAGCTATAACAATATAATTGTATGCTTGAAAATTGCTAGGAGAGTAGATTTTAACTATTCTTACCACAAAGACATGGTAAGTATGTGAGGGAATGAATATGTTCATTAGCTTCATTTAACCATTCCATAATGTATACATACATTAAAACATCATGTTGTACATCATAAATATATACAATTTCTATTTGTCAATCAAAAATAAGCAAACAAAAACAACAAAAATGAATAAAATACTTTCATGAATACAGGCAATTTGACAGGATTATAAGAAAAGATAATCATTTGTAAGCACCAATGGAGAATGGGATAGTATAAAAAGTGTCTTTTTTATGCTTTAACATATCCCATCTTTGGAAGGTCAGAAAGCAACGTTCTTAGAAACCATGTTCTGGTATAATTATGCTTTTGGGGAAGTCTATCTATTTGGTTGAGCAATATGAAATTGCTGTTTTTGATTTTCAAAATATGACATCAACCTAAATGTCCATCAACAGATGATTGGATAAAGAAAATGTGGTGTGTATGTGTGTATGTATATGTGTGTATATTAATATATCTCTGTGTGTATGTATATTTGACTTTAAAAATGGTAATTTCATATGGTTAAATCTAAATACCAGCTATTACAGAAGTGGGTGAAAAAAGGGGAGAGGCAGGTGTATGAAAAGCCATCACACCAGCATAAATTAGCATTAAAAGTAAAGGGCTGTCATAGTTAACCTGAGTGTGATTACTTGATGTACTAAAAATAAATAATTAGGTAAGGGAATATATTCGTTACTGTTCTTTAGGATGTGTTAGGCTAAACTTTCTACAAAGAAATAGAAACTAGGTCCAGTTTTGTCAACATAGAATAATTAGATGACATTGTAAGAGACATGTCTAACTAGGCTTTGAAGATCATCACAACTTTTCTAGAAGCTGCCTACCTCCCACTAAACTTAAAATGTTTATCATAAGTGTTTGAATTCTAATTTTACATGATTTTAGCATTAGAATTTTGTTTCATACAAATGGAAAATGGAATAGCTCTAAATGAATTGATAATAATAATAAAAATGAAAAAAATATTTGACATATATTGAATTTTACCATATGTTCCACATTTTTTAAAACATTTTCATATATATTATTAGTGTAATTTATGTTATAGAGCAGTAATCAAACGTGTAATAGAGCAATAACCTGGTAACCAGTGACATTTAATTTTCATTGCAATTTCAAAATATTTCCAATTTTGACTTCTAATATCTAGGAAATTGGATACCCAAAATTAAATTGAAATATGAATATTGACTAGAGTGAAAAAATAAGCTTATATATCCCCTGAAGAAATAATAAATTAACTTTAACAGGCAAAATATAATGTTTGACTAATATTCATATTCTTCCAATAACATAAAAACAGAAAAAATATCTTGAGGAAAGTTTTGAATAAACATATGCAATCAAAATATCCATGAATTAAAGTATTTGCCTCATATGCTGTCTTTTCCACAAAAGAATAAAAGATTTCAAGAACTTAGAAAAGTGAAGTGCTCTGCGGTGATTTTAGTAATTCACTGTGAGTCGTTAACACTCTTCTTGTTCTAGAACAGCTAAATGGTTTGGCATAACCTTTTTGATTCATATCCCTTTTTCTAGTTATTGATTTTCTTGGCATTACTTACTGAATTGCAGTCTCATTCTAACCGGAATTTCTGACACCTTTAGTTATATAGGACTACGTTATATATTTGTTAATATTTACTCAAGGTCTTAATGGTCTCTTATCATTGACATTATATTATCTCTAGAAATTCCTTTATATTTAAAATAAAGATAAAATTCACATCTATTTCTGTAAACTTCTAGAATGTGGGGCATATATTTTTGTACTGTTTCATGCCTTAGGCTGCTTTATCATTGGAAATGTTATATTTTGTGTTATAGGATTCTTTTGACCCTACTGAACTTGGAAGTACCTTAGAGGAACAGCTGGATGTATTTCCTTAAATAAACACACATTGTTCTTCAAATTGCTGGTATCTGTCTTCCTAATAGGCTCCACAGGCAATAGGAATCTTGACTTTGAAGTCACCTCTCCTAGGTTCACGTAGATAAGTCTGACTATTTCATTCCTTTCTTCTTCAGATACTTGACAGTGTAGTTCAAGTTTATTTTTAAATGTATAGCACAGTTCAAGTTTATTTTTAAATGTATGGCACACAGCCATAACTTATTCTTTACTTGCACTTTGAAATTACAGTATTTTTGGTATTTCATTTTATGTGATAATAAATGTAACATAATATAAAATATCAAAAATATGATACTTGTAAATGCATGAAGATTACATGGAATATTTAATTCTAATTTTTAGTGTCAATAATTAATGAGAGGCTGGCTCACAATTAAAACCAAAATCAGAAAACATTTATTTTTAATTGTGATCTGAGGAAAAATTCATTTACATGGCCACATCCTTGACTTTGATAAAGTATGGTTACTTAAAATTTAAAAGTGATCATAAGTTTTTTCTCAGCACTGAATTTGTCCTCCCAAACTAGATATGAAACTTGCCTTTTTCTTTTTTTTTAATTTTTAAGTATTGTGGATACATAATAGATGCGACATGGCTTTTTCTAATTATCATTTCTGACACAGATGGTACGTTCAAATTTGGTAAATGGGTGCAGAGTTTCCCAAAGAGGCTGTAGCAGTGATACTTCCTGAAGGTTTCTAAAATTTTATTCACTATCCAGACAGAAATAGTTTTCATATTATTCACCATCCCAGTTTTCCAAAACCCAAGCTAGAGTTTGAGAAGATTTCTATTTGATGGGACATGAAAATTTATTTAATATTGAAAGAAAAACAAATCATTAAAAATTCTACTTTAAAAAAATTTTTTTGAACTTGATTATTTAGAAATAAATTAATAACCAAGAACAGGACCAAGATATAAGGAATTGTGGCATAAAGATCAGAGATATGTTTGTTGCTGAGATTCTCATTTGGGTCTATGAAAATAAGTCTCTGAAAATTAGAACCATGTTAAGTTAGCCAGTTCTCTTATATTAAAAATAGTTGTTCATCGGATTGAAAGTACTATAAGTACCTTTGTCCTATGGAAACAGGTATCTAACATATTTGGTTGTTTGGGGAAGCTACTAATCTTTAATAATACTATTTCTCCTAGATTATTACTGACAGCAATTAAATCAGCAGTTGTAGTAATTTGCCATATACTTCAAGCTGAGTACCTAAGTCTTGCCTTGCGTATCTGGATGTTAAAGGATGATGTGGCTTGGGGCTTGACATTCTCAGTAAGTTGTCCATATTATTATTTATTAATACCAGTGTCAACTTAGGAATAGGTTGCAAGGTGCAAGGCATATCTGTTGTAATATTCATTTTTTAAATACATGTTCTAAATATTGTAATCACATCAATTATGATAATCTAATTTCATTTTGGATCCAGGATGATTGAATCTGGAAACACATAAGATGTGCTACAGTGATGACAATACTCCATTATTCTTTATAGCTAACATTCCAATCACTGGTATAGATTGATTCTTGAAAAATGACTATCAAACAATTCCTTATACTAGGAGACTTTCTAATGGGTATTTTTTATACCTTGCTGTAGTCTTGTATATACTTAATAACAGTACAGTTTCATGTAGCTTCATAACAAATACTTATCATTGCCATATTTATGTGGTAATAAAACTAGTTTAGGGTACTTTTTATAAAGTCATTTATGGCTTTTGGACATTATTAAGTTTTGTATGACTTAAGAAAAATTATAAACTTCTCCCCTATGTGTATTTGTCATGACTAAAAATAATAGAATTCTTTTGGTTTTTATGTCTTGGAAAATTTTATCTTCCATCTAGAAAAGTAAAATAGCAGGGATCTTCGATCTGGTTATTACCAAATTGTTAAGGTTTTGTTATATTTATTGGCTAGAAGTATATATTCAATTACTTATCCTAATTTGAATAAACATTAACTGCCAAGTTTCCTGGAAAACCAAGTGCATCTAGAGGCCAGCACAGTTGATAAAGAAGCATCCTCACTTTGTGTTATCAAATAAAGGTTTTAGTGGCTGCTCATTTTAGGTATTCTGGATCAGTTTCTACCTCAGTATGAACTGAAAACCTTGATGTTATTTACCTATCTAAACTTAATTACTTAATTGTTACAGTAAATAGATTTTTCAAACATTGCATAAAAACATGCTAAGAAACATTGTCTAATTTTATGACTTTAAAAAAGCAAGGCATTTATCGATCTGATATTATGTTACTTTCCAGGTGCATTTCTTGCCATCCCAGCTTATGTATTTCAGATTAGTACATGATACTGAAAATTCTCCCTGTTTTCTGAGGTACTCTTTAGATCACTAGCTCCTTATGCAGCTTCCATTTTGAACACTTTCCCCTCCTCTTACCTTAGCTAATTCCTACTCATTCTTCAGGTGCCAGTTTAGACAATCACTTCCTACTGATAAATTTTCTAAGCTCCTAGTGGCTAGTAGAGTTGATCTTTTTATGTATTCTTTTGTAACCTGTATGTATCCTGTATGTAAATTATAATCTATCCAATCATTTGGTTATAACCATAAAAGATAGAGACTAGGTCCCTTTTTTTCATTACTATATCCCCAGAATGGCCTGGAGCTGGGAAGCCTACAATCAATACTTGTTGAAGAATAAAAGGAATAGATTGCCTTACTTATGTACCTGTTCCAGCAACTAGAAATTATAGTCATTTGCCCCAGATATATCACTATGATAGTCTGTTGATGAAATATCTTGTGCCTTTTTATATTCACAAATGTCTACTAATGATGCTCATCCACTAAGACCTTTTTGTTCTCAGTTTTTGGAGTTTATTTTTTTCTATTGACAACCCTAATTTCCTTATTTCATGAGGAATCTAAAAATACTTACATTATGTCCTAGGCAATTTAGCAATGTTTAAGGCACATTTTGGAAATGACATTAAATGCACATGGTGTCTTTCTCACAAGCACTTTTGTTGCACTAATTATTAAACAACTAGGCTAGTTTTTAGTTAATGTATGGCTGCTTTATTTATGTGTGTATTGTAATTTTTTTAATTGACACATAAAAATTGTACGTATTTATGGGGTACAGTGAGATGTTTTCATGTGTATATGTAGGGTAATGATCACGTCAGAATATTTAGCATTTTCATTCTCATTCATCAGTCATGTTTTGTGGTAAGAACATTCAAAATACTCTCTTCTACTTGTTTTGAAATATATCATACAATATCGTTAACTATAATAACCCTTTTGCACAATGGTACACCAGATCTTATTTCTCCTAATGTGACCCTATACCGGTTAACCAATCTCTCCCCATACCCCTTCCCCTCTTACTTCCCCATACTCTGGTAACCACTATTCTGTACTCTACTTATATGAGATCAGCTTTTTTTTAGATTCCACACATGAGTGATAACATGTGGTATTTGTCTTTCTGTGCCTGGCTCACTTCACTTAACATAACGTCCTCCAGGTTTATCCATGTTGCCATAAATGACAGTATTTTATTCCTTTTTGTGACTGAAGAGTATTCCAATAATATACTTTACCAAAATAGAAAAAAAATCCTAAAATTTGTATGGAACCATAAAAGATCCCAAATAGCCAAAGCAATCTTGAGCAAAAAGAACAAAGATGAAGACATCACACTACCTGATTTCAAAATATACTGCAAAAGCTATAATAACCAAAACAGCATGGTGCTGCATAGATGTAGACATATAGATCAATGTAATGGAATTGAGAACCCAGAAATAAACTTGCACACTTACAGCCAACTGATTTTTGACAAAAGCACCCTGAACCCACATTGGGAAAAAGATAATCTCTTCAACAAATCATGCTGGAAAAACTGGATATTCACATGTAGAAGAATGAAACTAGACCTCTATTTCTTACTATGTAAAAAATTAACTCAAAATGGATTTAAATATTTAAACACAAAAGCAGAAACTATAAAACTACTAGAAGAAAACATAGGGTAAATGCTTCATGACATTGAGCAAAGATTTTTTTTTGGACAAGAACTCAAAAGCATAGGCAACAAAAACAAAAATAGAAAAGTGGGATTTAATCAAACTAAAAACTTCTGCACAGCAAAGGAAACAATCAACAGAGTGAAGAGAAAATCTACAGAATGAAAGAAAATGTTTTCAAATCATACATCTGACAAGGGATCAATATCCAGAATATATAAGAAACTCAAACAACTTAATAGCAAAAAATAATAATAATAATCTGATTAAAACATTGACAAAAGATCTTGATAGATATCTCTTAAAAGAAGAAATAAAAATGGCCAACATATGTATGAAAATAATATTCAACATCATTAATCATCAGAGAAATGCAAATGGAGATGCCTCGAAAAATAAAAAAAAAAAAAATTAAGAAAAAGCTACCGTATACTCCAGCAATCTCACTACTGGGTATATACCCAACCAAAGGAAACTAAATTAGTATGTCAAAGAGATATCTTCACTCTCATGTTTATTGCAGATATCTCAGATGTCTTCACTCTCATGTTTATTGCAGTATGTTTCACAATTGCCAAGATATGGAATCAATGCAGATGAATGGATAAAGAAACTGTGGTATATATAGACAATGTAATAGTTTCTAGTTAACTTAAAGATTTGATTCTTATATTATTGTGTTTCAAAAACTTAACACTCACAGCTGATAACACCTTCAGAATTAAAACTTGCTGCTCTACATTCTGTTTTTTCCCACATCAAGGACTGGCTCTGCTACTAAGCTTCATTATTCCCTAAATCAATTTTGCATCAGTTAGAGGAACAAATTGTTTTTCCACAGATTTGTAGCTATTAATCTCAGCAGTAACTCGGTGATTGATTTTTTTCAGACCTAAACATCAGAAAGGCATGGACGGGAAGGAATAATTTGAACCAAGTCCAGGAAATACTGGCTGAATCTATGAAAGTTAAGGCTTCATGCCGTATGTAATAAATCTTTGTCATTAATTTATGCCACTTTTAAATTTGGGGATATGATTAGAATGGTCAGATAAAGTAATTTCACTGACCGCTTTCTTATTCTATTCTTTCATTGTCCTTTCCATTATTCTTACTACTAAGTAGTAGTATCAAATGGAAATTCTTGAATTGTAACTAAAAGTGACCTAATTTCCAAAACATTTAAAGTTATTGCAGGTGAAAGCCCTCTCAAAGGCTTTAAATTTTTCAAATACATGGATGTATAATCTCTGTCAATAATGAATACTGCACATTAAATTGACATGAATGGTTAGAGCACAAACTTTTTACTCAGCATTGGCAAATTTCTGACATAAAAGCTTGGAATGTACTGGTTGAAAAAAGCTATTAGAATAATGCAGAGACTCTGAAAGGATTGCCACATTACTATTTTTTTTTCTTTTCTGAGTATAATTGAGATTTCCAAGAATTTTTACTGAGAAGTCATTTTGCTTTCTGAACTTTTTAATTTTAAAAAAGATAAAATTATTAGAGGAGCAATAAATAATTTAAGAAAGAATTGAAGGCAAAATATTATGTGCTTTATATGAAGCCTCTTACCTGAGTTGGATAAAGCAGCAAGATAAGGTGGCCAAGGTCATAGATTTGAGCGCTCTGTGGCCCAGGTAGTTTACCCTCTTTTTGGATCACAGACCATTGTAGTCACCCTGCCCAGACATCATTTAAAGAAGAACGTGGTCTGAACACAACAGTAGATGAAAGAGAGAAGACAAGCTAGGGCCAATAGACAGCCATCAGAACTACAATGTCTCAAAATGAATATATTGTTAGTGTGATATATATACATACATAATATATATATCAATCATACATATATGTATGCTATATATACATATGTATTAATCACGCTGGAAATATTTATACACACACATATCTCGTGACACCTTTATATACAAAAGAGAACACGCCTATGTATGAATAACAATTATTTGGTTTTTTTTAATTTATGAAGATAGTAAAATTCAACCATTTTGATTGAATTCTCTTTTCAAATGTCAAGTTCGCACACTTAGAATTTCACAGGACACAAAATATCCACAATTTCAAAAAAGCTTTGTTTCACAGAGAGATGTGAAGCTAGTCTCAATATTTTCATTATAACCTTGTAAGCATAAGTAAAATTTTAGATAGCTTAAAGGACATTGAGCTAATGAAGTATACTGTTGTCTTTTTTTAAGGCAACAGAATGAAAATCACTACATTTCTCTAAGAAACTTTACTTTGCCTACCCCGTGAAAGAAACTACAAATCCGAGATTTGTTTCATTGACAATTTAGGCTGGATTCAAATACTGTTTTGAGTAGAATTAGTAGGAAAGTTCCAATTTTATCTAGCTAGATTGGCAGTATGTCATAACATCTTTTTCAGGAAGCATAAATCTTACACTTCCACTACCAGTGCAAGCCACAAACTACTGATTTATTTTCATTTGAACCTAAAGTCATCATGTGCATCACACTTAATCATAGTGGTTTTCATAGACTCAGATCTGATTGTGCACAATTACAGAAATTTCATTTTGATTCTATACTCTAGTTCTTATAAGCATAATCTAACAATGCCATGGAATAAAGGAAAAAGACTTCAGAGTTATCTAGGCTTAAGTTTTCATTTCATAGAGGAGGAATGTATTTATTCTGTTGTCCCCAGAAATGGTGACCAATATATGTGCCTGCCTATCTGCCTTCTTCAGGTAGGAGTTTCTTCAGCATTAGTTATTTCTTTTTTTTTTTTTTAAAGAACTTCATTCCTGAAAAATTAGGTTTAATAGATATTCACATGGTAATATTCTTCTATCTAAATAATTAACATCAATTCTCAAGTCATTTTATTACTGAAGTATTCTATCTTCCTATTTATGGCCACTTCTTCTATACTCACCATTCCCCCACCCAACCCTCTCTAGGCACTCACTCTCCTATCACCCTTTATTATCCCTAGTAAAGTGCATACTATGCTCAAAGTTATATTTATTCCTTTGCCTCACTCCTTTCAGCAAACTATGATAATTGAGGCTAGTTCTGTCACCTTTGCATCACCTTACCCGGCTCTGTGTCTTGTTCATAGTAGGATCTCAGTGAGTATTGGATGAATGAATAAATGAATGAATTCAGTAATATCCTTGAGTCTTTGTCTTTTATTTTCTATTTTTATTATACTTTTAAACCCCTTCTGTTTACATTCAGTAATGAAACGTGGAGAAATTAACTCATATATTTACCTTTGTTAATAAAGTTGTACCTGAGGGAGCCACAATATTATTGATGGATTCTAAAAATGTGCATGCCTACAAAGGGTTAAACCTAGACACCTCTTAATGGTTGTCCACTTAGTCACTATTCTAAATTCACAATTTAAAAACTTCACAGTGTCTATCTTTCAGTAACAATATAAATGACAGCTTTCATATTTGAATTATAAATACTTCATCATCATTTATTCACCCCTTAAGAGTGTGAAGCCTACTGCACTACACAGAGCATGCATAGCAGAATCTTTGTTAAAGATATTTTGTCAGCCATCTACTTAGTTATGTGAGAAGAAAAATGTCCAAGGCACTTGACCTGCGATTCCAATTTCTGGCAAACTTAAAAAGAACCATTTTTGACATTTATTTAGAATTCATTTCCTTGATCTCTTTTGGCCCAGAGTCACAGGCTTTGATTGAAGACTTGTAAAACAACTTGTTTTGACCTCTGCTCTTTACTTGCCAAATCATTTTAAGATAGAGACAAAAAAAATATTCCTTCACATTTTACCACTGTAATAATGAAAATTCTCAATTATTTCCTTGAACTTTATTTCATTATTTTCCCACACACTGTGTGCATTAAATTGTTTAAGATTTTATAGGTGAGTCCCTCATTTCCCTGGAATTTGTGCTTGGAAGTTCACCAGACAATCATCAAATCAATAGTCTTTAATTAAACTCTAAGTATAGGTACTCTGTATTTTTCACAATGCTTAATTAATCCCCCCCAATAGAACACTTCAATGCTATTTTCATCATGGAAATAGTATTATGAGCTCTAAGAATATTTTATGTTGCAATCACTTTTTAATTATGAAGCATAGCTTCATTCGTTTATTTCCTTGATGTGCAATCAACCTGCTGTTTATCATGGTCTGAATTTTATGGCATGTAAGGTGGTTATATATACTTCAGTTATAAGTATTTAATGAATATTCTATAATTTTCCTACTGCCTAAAATCTGCCTAAGCCAATACTATTTTTTAATTATCTGAATACCAATACTATTTAAGTGTGTTGTATCAAAAATGTCATTTTCATATTTCAGTAAGTGGTTTATGCAGTTGTTTTCTTTCTAAATACAGTGTGATTGCTAAGGTCATTAAATAATATATTAAAATACATTGCCATGATGAAATATCAACCAAGAATGGATATAAGCCACACTTGTTTCTTTTTCCATTACTGTAGAAATTTGATTTGTGATAATGGTAGTTATTTATTTTGAACAATGAATTCAATCAATCTAATCAGTTAACCAAGGAAAAAGATAGTATTAAATAAGAACTTTGGTAATATTGGAATTGACTACTAAAATAGATTAATTTGATTCATGCTTTAATAAAACCAGTGTTGTGTCCTTTAGTAGATAATATATCTGTTCACACATAGAAGAATGATGTTTTGTTAGGAAACTTAATTTTTAGATTATTTAATAGCAATAATTTTTATATTCAACATGTTCTAGTTGAATGTGATCATTATATAGTATATGTCTATGAGTCCTTCAATTTAGAAATATGAGTTACTGTGAGGGATTATAAAACTACCAGAACCCAGATACATGAAACTCATAATGAATAATACAGATTCCTATACACTCTTCTCATAAACATTAGAAATGATAAAAAGCTTAATCTATTTGATAAACAAGCTACATAAATAAATTTTATGTTTTTTTCCTGTGTTTATACAGGAATAGCAAACATATTTAATAACATTAAGCAATCTTAGTTTGAAACAATATTTCCTTTAAATTTAAAATAAAAATTATGAAAACAATTATGTTCCTTTACAAGGAACTAGGTTTACATTTTAATTGGATATAAGACAATAAAATATTAACATTTATAAAAACTCACCTTTAAAGTATTTCTTTACTATAAAAGTAAATCCAGATATATAAAATAACCTTAAAGAACTTAAGTATATAAAATAAGGAAATCCTTAAACAATTCTCATTTTGAATCTGCATATATAGATAAATCTGATCAGTAGTAACATAACTGATCTAGATTACATTTATATAATTTTGTTTTTGTAGGTATAATGTCTTTCTTACAGATAATAGTTGAAAAATTAAAGAATTTTAACTGGTAAGTAGTAACTAAATGAGATATTTCAGTTACTAACTAGCTATTCACTTGATGTTGGCAGACTGTAACTAAAGGATAATATGTAACCTAATATGATTTAAACTCTATTTGGACTTTCAAAAGAGAGAAATAAAATAGCATTATACGATTTCCAATAAGTGCTTATAAAATAGAAATTGGCTCAAATTTATGTTGGAAAACAAACCATGTGATACCATTTTTAAAAAGTAAAATTATATGCGTGTGTGTATAATGTGGAGAGAATCTACTTCCTTACTCCTGATATAAGAGAGGCAATTCCAAAGAATTTGCTATGTTTGCCCTGCTCTTCTCAGTGTTATCAAGTCTTTTCATGGCTCCATCCCAAGTTATTCCTAGCTTTTAAGTGATGAAACCATTAAATTCACCGATTTATTTAGCAAACATTCATTCAACGGGAAATGTACTATGCTAAGCCTTGTGAGTGTTGTAAATATACTTGAGGAAGGTCTCCATTCTCAAGAAGTTCGCACAAACACAACACAAGGTAGTGAACAAAATGCCTTTGCAGTCCCCAGAAAAATAAGATTATTTTTGCTACAGTGTTTAAAACCTGAAGAAAAGATAGACAATCAATAAACGGAAGGGGGGAATAGGATATGAAAAAGTGTTCCTATCTTTCTGCATCCACACCAACATTTGTTGTTTTGGAACTTTTTTATTTCAGCATGTTACAGGGGTAAAAGTGTTTAGATTACATATACTACCTTTGTTCCATCCGACTCGGAGCTTCAAGCATGTCCATGCCCCACACGGTGTGCACCACACCCATTAGGTGTGAATATACCCATCCTCTCCTTCCCTCTCCCACCTTCCTGACACCCATTGAATGTTACTACTATATGTGCACTTAAGTGTTGATCAGTTAATACCAATTTGATGGTGAGTACATGTGATGCTTGTTTTTCCATTCTTGGGATACTTCACTTAGTTGAATGGGCTCCAGGTCTATCCAGGATAATACAAGAGGTGCTATATCACCATTGTTTTTTGTGGCTGAGTAGAACTAGCCAGTCTCACTGGGGTTAAGTGATATTTCATTGTGGTATGGAAAGTAATATGGAGATACTTCAAAGAACTAAAAATAGAACTACCATTTGATCCAGCAAACCCAGTACTGGGTATTTACCCAAAGGAAAAAAAGACATTTCCTTAAAAAAACACTCATGCACTCGAATGTTTACAGCAGCACAATTCACAATTGCAAAGATGTGGAAACAACCAAGTGCCCATCAAGACATAAGTGGATTAATAAAACGTGTTATACGTATATCATGGA
>CAUYSK010102560.1:0-27983 GCA_963575035.1 Avahi laniger
ACCATTGTTTCTTAAAGCTGAATAGTACTCCATGGTATACATATACCACATTTTATTAATCCACTCATGTATTCATGGACACTTGGGTTGTTTCCACATCTTTCAAATTGTGAATTGTGCTGTTATAAACATTCGGGTGCAGGTGTCTTTCTCATACAGCATCATTTGCTCTTTTGGGTAGATGCCCAGTAATGGGATTGCTGGATCGAATGGTACTTCTACTTGTATCTCTTTAACGTATCTCCATATTGCTTTCCACAGAGGTTGCACTAGTTTGCAGTCCCACCAGAAATGTATAAGTGTTACTATCTCTCCAAACCATGCCAACATTTATTGTTTTGGGACGTTTTGATAAAGGCCAGTCTCACAGGACATAAGTGATATCTCATTGTGGTTTTGATTTGCTTTTCCCTGATGATTAGAGATGTTGAGCATTTTTTCATATGTTTTTTGGCCATTATTCTGTCTTCTTTTGAAAAGTTTGTGTTTGTGTCCTTTGCCCACTTTTTGATAGGGTTGTTTGATTTTTTCTTATTGATTTTACTGAGTTCTAAGTAGATTATAGTTATCAACCCTTTAACAGACTAGTAGCATGCAAAAATTTTCTCCCATTCTGGAGGCTGTCTGTTTGCTTTCGTGACACTTTCTTTGACTGTGCAGAAGCTTTTTAATTTGATCAGGTCTCATTTATTTATTTTTGTTGTTGCTGTGATTGCCTTTGGGGTCTTCTTCATAAATTCTTTGCCTAGGCCAATGTCTGTAAGAGTTTTTCAGTTTTAGGTAGCCTATTGAGGTCAGCATTGCTTTCTCTTCTGGAATTCACAAGCCAAGATAAGAATTAAAACTCAGTATGCTGCAGCTTAAAATGCTTCTGTCTCTACATCATATTGCATGAAGACTACTGGTACATATGCAACCAAAAGAAAGAGGTCACATACTAGCAATCCAAGGATTTAACCTACATTTAATATCAGTGTAACATCCTGATCATCTGTGTACATGCCTACAATCACTGCTATCCTGAAAATAACAGTGAAAACATTACCTTTTTCTATTAGCCACATGATCAGTTCCAAACTATCTACAAGATTAGGGACAAGATCAGAAGAAAAGCTATAAGAAACATTTCCATGAAAATAATTTTTGGTATATAACAAATCTTTCAAATAGAAGAACACTAAGATAGCCACCTCTGTATCAGCTGCTACAGAGGTTCAAGAGAAGATTTCTCGTTATTGTTAAAGGAAAATAAAGATTTCCCAGGGATATTGCTACAATTTTTTCCTCAATGGCCCTGAAACGCTCATCAAGAGTTTCAGATTTATGGGTTTCTCCCCTGTTTTAATGAACTTATGCCATCTTCAAAAGTTTTGTCCCAACCTATGCCCCCTTAAATAAGATTCTATACATAATCCTCTAATGATCTGTTATTACGTGCTCTTGTGTGAAACCTTACACATTCTGATGGCTTCAACTATCAACTTATCTCAGATGAATCATAAAACTAGTCTCCAATCCTAACCCTTCTTTTATGAAGCAATCTTACATTCTCAACTGCTTCCTGAATGTCCATCCCCCCCAACTGCATCATAGACACTAGGGAATGAACACATTCCAAATATACATTCTTTTTACTCAATGTATATTTTATTTCTATCTGCTTTCTGTCAGTCAATTGTGTTACTATTAATATCTTTACTGAAACTCAAATCTATAATATTCTTTTTTAACTAATCGCTTGTATAGTGCCAAATATCAAATCTATTTTTTAGCATAACTTAAAAATAGCTCCTTATTTTGTCCTCCATCTAATTATCCCTGTTTTTCAGATTATTTATAATTCTGTAGACTTTCCTATGGAGTTTTTAAAAATGTAGCATCATAACTAATCTATCTGCCTCACATATGTATCGTCTCTGATTTCCTTAAAAGATGCCACTTGATTTAACTTTTTAAAATGCAGTTACTAATACCTGCTACCAAAAAATTGCCCCTTGTTTTTTATCAGAAGCACATATATTTGAGGGCAAAGTCTACACCAGTACAAATAATGTAATATTTTTCTAGATAAGTGTAATTTGTTGCTCACATATTTCACATCTACTTACAATAAACAATATTATATAACCACCTACTTTTTAAAATGAAATATGATGTTGTCATTTTCCTATATTAACATTCCCTTACCCTTAACACAGAGCCGATATAATCAGAAAATACCTGAAAGAACATTATTTCATGGTAATGTGAAGAATGTTATGAGGAAAAAACCTTATTTTCTGAGCACACTCACAGACCTAAGATAAAATAATAGATAAAGAAAATTTATTCCCTGGGTAATCACATTTTCTCCATCTGCTGCATTATATTACAAACCTGCTTAATTTGCTTTTCAAATGCTAGCTAACAGCTGGTCTAAAGGTTTTCATATTTTTTTTTTGCATCGTCCAAAATTTGTATGTTGCCTTTTAAAATGCATTCTCTGTTTGAAATAATAAAAATAAAATCATTCAATGTTCAGCTATATTAAAAATTGTGTATATTATATTGTAAATGGGTATTAATTTTTATAGTTTTCCTAGAGTAATGTAATAAAAAGCAAACATATTATTATATTTTCAGGCAGGCTCTAAATAAAGCCAGATTTAAAAAATACATAATTTCCATATCATGCATGTAACATTTGGGAAAAATTGTCACAATCAAATTAACATTAATAACATTTCAAACCTCATAAAGATTTGAAGAAGCATTATTGTGTGAATTTGAGAATTGTTTTTAGGATTTTTCCTTCAACAATAGGACATGAAATAAAATGATACAATGCTTTTTAAAATATGTCTTTGCCTCTTTTAAACCTCTGATCTTAGCAAAAATATTAAATGTATTTTTAAGATTATAAAATATTCAAATATTACAAATTATAGATTTTTTTAGAAATGCCTTTCTTAGAATTTCTAACATATATAAAGTAAATAACAATTTTATAAAGTGTGGTAGTGCTTGCAAGCTGAGCAGACACTAAAATTCTGGGAACTTTCAACGCTACTTCAGTGGAACTTGCAAAATTAATTGTTCTTAATATTAATAATTGACAATAACAGAGGCTTGTATTACATATCTATAGTTTTAATAGAATTTTATAGCATTTATCACATTTCACTGAAAATATCAAGTTCAAATAAACATTTATTAAATACAAAAATAGATGGTATAAATTTAACTTCTTGGGTGTTCTAAAAGTGTATGGCTTTGGAAGCCAAATTTGCTAGGGACTCAAGTTTTGAACAATTCATTATTTGAACAATTGACCCTGAAAATGGACCTCTGGTCACCTCACCATGTGATGCCAGAGGTTATTGCTCCCCATCTGGGGACTTTATTTATCTAGATTTGAGAGAGAGGATCTGCAATTCATAGACAACCTAGGTTAAACCAACATACAGACCAAGGTGGTATACATAAACTTCTCTCTTTTGAACATACTTAATAAGGTTAAGCACAATTTCTCTGTTTGGTTTTCCTACAGTACAATAGTCTCTTTTTCATTCTGTAGTTTCTGCTGCCCTGCATCATTCTTGTTCACAAAGGTGAGCTAGGCTGCTCCCTCTCTTCCAGCAGTGCCATTATTATTAACTGAACAATTTTGTATTTTTCAAAACTATTACTTTACACACAGAGATTCAGCAATTTAAATGAAATCGTTTCTCTCCAATGCTTTTTGTGTAATGGTTTCTCCCATTACTTACTAATTCAGGAATAGATTTTCCTAACTCCCTGGGCTATAATTTTAACCTGTATTTGTGTTTTTTTTTAATCAAATGTTTCTATGTGATCACTTTTGCATTTTCCAGTTCTGGCATTTCAGAGAAGAGATTTTGTCTCAGTCAATATGCTTTAAAAGTCAATATCGGTACATCCTAAGTTGACACAGTATCTTAGCTTAGCTACCATAGCACTCTTTTCTACTCAATTGACATGACTTAAGAGGAATAGCAATGGGAAGACGTGCTAAGAAGCTAGGGCCAGTGCAGAGCTAATGTTTAAGTATTTAAAGCATCTAGATTATCTGGATATCTGGATTTCAAGGAAGAGATCATAGAGCTTGTGGCTTACCTGGGAAAAGAGAAAATATTAAAATCTAGTAAAATTAGGAGCTATATGCAAAATAGGGGAAAGGGATCCTTTCTTAGTGTCAAGATAAATGTTCAGAGAATTACCAAATGAGACTTTAATTCTCTAAATACACTAATTTTAAGTTGAATTTAGGTGAAGATAATTATATCTACTCAAATTTTACCTTTCCTATTCAGGTAGATTATGGTCTCAGGACCCAAGATCACAGGTATGGAGAAATATGCCACCAAGAATTCTCACAAATTATGTAGGATTCAGATAAAGCTTCATAAAAAATTACCTCATAAAAACACATTTAATTAAATTATTTTATTATTAGCTTTCATAACATACTGTTTATATTATTATTATTGCATTTAACTCCTATCAGTTTGCCTGTTGTCTGGCATGGTGAGCATTCAGTAAGATATTTGATTTAATATCTTAAAAACTGGTATCTTGACATCAAGGAAGAAATAGTTGAAGAAATGAAAAAAAAGAGATAAAAGTACTATATATTGCAAAAAAAAATCTTGTAAGATTTGTTAATTAGGAGACTTTAGTTAATCTTAGTAAAATAATCTTAATTAAGTAGAGAAGATACAACCTAAATTTAAATGGGTTGAAAGTAAAGAAGAAGTGATAAACTGGAGAAATGAGCACAGACTACTATTTCCAAACACTTAAATAAAAAGGAAAGAAGAAAGTTATGTGATAATTAGAAAATGATATTTGTTGGATCAAAGAAAAATGTTCAGAGAAAGGGAAATGTTAATGAAATAAGCATCCTAGGAGATGAATTAATTTCCTGTGGACTGAAAAAAGGGATATGATACCAAATGCAACTACCAAATGTAGTTGCAATTAGCTTTTATCTGGGGTCAGATTTCCTGGAAGCAAGAATCTAAGACAAGGATTTATGTAAAAGTGCTTCATTAAGGAAATGTTCTTAGAGAAATAGTTAAGGGAGTAAAAGAAACATGATAGAAGAAAAGTCCAACAAGATTGTCAGTTCAAGGGAATTACCTTAATTCTGCAAGAAACTCAAAAATGAAAATTCCAACTTAGAATATCTCTTGCTCCTGGAAAAGGAGCAGAGTTTTCATACTCCTGTGTCAGTAAGTCATTACTAAAGGCTATCCTATGAGGTCATAAACTCTGAGGGGAAAGCATATCCAGTAGTCCCTGGTTTCAAAGGCCCATGTTAAGAGCATACTGCAGTAAAATAACTCAGAAAGGGAAAGGGAGTCTGAGAGAATTTTCTGTGCAGGAAACTGGCAGTGACAACTGCAGGTTTGGATAGGTGGAGTTTGATATTTTTTCCTTTGTTCTAGAAGACAACAATAGAGTTCAGCACAAGATTTTTAGGACTGAAAGAACTCAATGCAGTTAGTTTCTGATGGCTTCTATTTTCTCATGGAGGTAGGGCATGACTTCATCTGCCACAGCAAGGGTGGCTTAAGTATTCTAAGAAGATGAGATGAAAGATTCAAACAATAATAAAATATAAAAAAACATGGTTCTTGACACACATGTGCACATATGTGGACATGCACACACATACACATGGTAATGTTCTTTAGTAAACTTTAAAATCCAAATCTTGCAATAGAAAATTTAGAAATAAGACTTTATCAATGCAATAAGACAAGGCCTCCTTCATAGGGATATCACACTGAATGGAATTAAAACACTGATTCATACAAATCTGGAACTCTAATTTGCTAATTTTCAATAAAAATATAACTATCATGGCTAGCACATCTTTTTTGTGTGAAAACATCTATTAACACTTTCTCCCTGCTTCCATATCTCCAGAGGAGGTCAAGTTAAAATTAGAAGGGCTTAACGTGGTCAGATGGTCTTGCAGATGGGTTTAGAGGACTTGAAGTGCTTGGTTGGCTATTGCTAATGATTGTCCCTGAAATTTTCCTTTTACTTTTCTTCCATGGATAACCAACCCTTTCTAAACTTCTGGGTGTCACTCGTTACTGACATTTATTAATACATTCAGTTAGGTTTCACTCAATTTCCCAGCAGGTGGCATTCTGTCTCTTTGAGATGACTTTGAATAACTATTCTTACTCACTAATGTTGATTTTGAAGTTTAATTCTGATGAAAGTAATTTCAAGAAAAGACAAAGGTAAAGGAAAGTACTAGTAAAGTGAAAATAGATTGATAAAAGTTTCTAGAGGTGATAATTGGAGAAAGAACACAAGCTTGGATAATTCACCATCTATTTACAGTTGCAAACTATTTCACAGGAATTTAATGGACATCTTACATGATAAATACCATTTTCACAGTGAAAATTATAGGCAATGTCATCTAAAAACTGTAACGGAAATTAATGCAAGCTTGAAATTGTCTTTTGTTAGGAATGGAAACAACAGGTTAAAAAAGTGCAAAAATTATAAACTGAGTAAAATTAAGGACTTTACTCAGGAGTTTGACTGGGGATACGATTGAGCAAGTTTTGTATGCCAGGCAGGACAAGGGAAATATATATGCCTGGAATAGGTAATTTTAAATGTGGAAAACTAGCTGGATAGGCTAATTCATGACTCCAGGAGAATAAAAACTGACATAGAACAAAATAACATTTTATTGGACTAGAATTTAAAGTATAAGTGAAGCTTCTACAAGAGAGCAAGTAAACAGGTGGGAAGAGTTTGATTAATAGGTGTAATTATGAGAGGGAATGATATTAGAACTCAAGATCTGAGTAGTTAAAAGTGTGAACAAGGCTGTGTAGTAAGAGCGATTGCCTGAATGGATTAGAGAGGAAAATAATTGTTTCTTTAAAAGTTAATGTTAGTATATGCATGCTGTGAAATATTACTCAGCTATAAAAAGGAAAATATGACTGATAATATTCAACACCCTGGATAAATCTCTGTAAGAATTTGTTGAGTAAAAAAAGTCAATATCATAAGGCTACACATACTTCATAATTCCATTTACATTCCATTTTCATTTCATGTTCTTGAAATGACACAATCATAGAAACAGGAAACAGCAGTCGTTGCCAGGGTATTAAGGGCAGAAATATGGGTGGAGAGGCTGCGAAACATGTGGATCTGGCTGTAATAGGGGAACAAGAAGGATCCTTATGGTGATGGAAATTCTCTGTATCTTGAATGTATTAATATAAATATCCTGGTGGTGATGTTGACCTATAAGTTTTCAAGATGTCACTATTGGTGGAAAATGAGTAAAGGGCACATAGAATAGCCATTATTCTTGCAACTACGTGTCAATCTACAATTATCTCAAAAGTAATTAATGAAAAGATTAATGCTGGACATTTGAAATTTTCATCTGCATAAATAAAGATTTGAAAAAACTTAGTGAAAAGAATGTGAGTGTTAGGTGAACAATTTCTTAAATAAACACAAGTAAGTGATCCAGATTTGAAAGATTAGCATAACTATGCAAATAAAACATCCCTACTTTAAGATATTTAAATATAGATGAAAAAAAAACAACAGTTTTCAATGCCCATGAGTTAGCTAGATGCATAGTGATCACTTTCTTTTGTTTCCTAATGGGAAAGAGTATAGATAAAGGAATATCCTTTATGCATGGATATTTCAAGGAAATTGGTATTATGCTAAAGGAATAAGGACCAGCAAAGAAATAGTTGACAATGTTCACTGATGAAATGAAGGAACTGATTTAACATAAGGAGGTCCAAACGTCAGAGCAGAGGAGTTCGAGAAATGAATTAGTTACAGAAGTTTCATTTCAGAGTGTGAATTAGGCATGGTGAAAGAGAAGGGAGGTGTGACGCTGCCTGTATAAAAGGGTCTTGTGGACATTTCATCAACAATGTCTGATTACATCAGTCCTCGGCCCCACAGAAATTTCCATCTTCTGCCAAACTTGCAATGATGAAGAAAACTGATTGAGACAAGTGAGAATTACAGTAAAAACAGTGTTATAATCAGAGATTAGTAGAGGGTGTCTTATGATATAAAACGAGTCATCAAAATGCAAGAAAATTAGAGGATTGATATGTAGATTATGGGGCCATCTGCTGAAAAGTATAGATTTATTTTCTTTATCATGGATGCATATGCTCTTCAAAATTTGCCATTGCAATTCGTCTGAAATTTTTATAAGACTGCACCCATGCACACCACACACACACATACTTACAGATCATGAAAATGACTTTATACTTAAAATGAAGTATCTTTACTCTTAAAAACTAATGAGTCTTCATTTTGGCCCTCTGTATAGCAGTACATTCGAGTAAATTTTGATAACAAAGATGGCCAAGATAGAAAAGTTGATGCAAATAGTTGTGCAGCATTAAAAGAATTTTAATAATGGGTGTATCAAACTGATGTTCACCTTATAAAAAGGCACACATATCTGGGTATAGGTAAATAAACATTATATACAGGCACATACACACTTCAGATTTGATCTATACATGTGTGCACATATGCAAGGTGTTCTTTTTCAATTTTGGACTTTAAACAATCCATGACAGTGCCAAAATGATAACATCAGCTTTACTCTTCGAGAACATCCAGAAGGCCACCTTTTCTATCATGAATCTCTACACAACTCCTCCAACCCCCGGCCACCACCACCACATGTACAATATTTACACAAAATTATTTTTTGTTTCCGAAGGACTAGTACTATTTGCTTCCTCCTTGTCGCTGGAGTGGAAACCCAAGTATGGCCCCTTTAAGTACTGACAATTTCTCTTTTGTTACCAAAAGCGATATGATACAATGCTGCTTCTGGCCGTTTTGGAAGTCTAGTATAATAAGGACCTAGATGGTCTAAAGGATAATCCCTGTTTTCTGCTACCATCACTTCTAAATTTCTATTGTTGGTCAAAACAATCACCTACTCTAATGACAGCCCTAGAACAAGCTTTTCCTTGTCAAAATTAGTGTTTGAAATTACAGCATTTTTGATTCACTTATGATTTCTGTGATGTTCCAGCAAATTTTTGTCAGTAAAGACCCTGAATTTTTAAAGGAATTAATGAAAACATGTTTTCTGTACTTCGAAGTAGTAAACAATATTTGCTGCCAAATGTTCTTTTGTTGTTAAATGTTTTTCTCAATAGTGGTTAACACTGTAAGTGTTCTTATCCATGACACATAAGCATTCGATTATCTTGCTCAAAGGAGATAAACAGCTATTGTATCCCAAAGTCATAAACATATTGGGAAGTATCACTATATTTGGGACTATATGGATAAAGAGGATGATAATTTCTAAATAACTGATATTGCTATATTTAATTGAATATTTGTCAAAATGGAGAAATCTGTAATGATAACCACAGATTTAGTTGTTGTTATAGTATTTCTCTAAAAATAAAATTAATTCTATTATTATTATGCAATTTATAATGTTGACCTAAGGTATGAAAAGTTGTAAGAACAGTGATTTGAAAATTGAAAGGAAAGCAATTTTTAAAATATATCATTTTAATGGAGTATGTTTGCTCATAGAAAGCAAAGCAGAAATGTGAATGCATATTTTCATGCCTATCATTTTCAATGCACCTTGTACTTTAACTATAATTTCTCATTGTTCACCATACTTTTAAATTCAATCTCTTACATATATTTAGTACATAACAATTATTTTTATTCTTCCTTTATATATTCAATTTTCCCTGAGTTTGAAAATTTTTCCAACCTAAGTAATCTTAAGTTTTGTTTATGGGCCTAATATAAAATATTGTATAATGAATATTTTGGTGACCTGATGAGAATAATGTCACAGGATAGCCTTCAATTATGAATGTAAAATTCAATTAATTATTTTTTATAGAAAAGCTCACCATTTTATTAAGTTTCATGTCTATTTTAAGAATCATCTATATTCATTTTATTGAAATTTCTTCAATTCTAAATCTTAATTTTTGTATGGTAAAAACTAAATATAAAAAAAACAAAATTAATTTATATAATGCTCATTCAGAAATGGCTTGACATAATGTTTAATGCTATAAGTCAAAAGGTAAATTTTCATTGCCTTAATTTTAGTGCTACATCTTAGGACATTAAGTATAATCATAAAAGATTTGAACTCTGCATACATAATAGCCAATAATCATTTCACATTAATCATGTTTATCTCATTGTATTATTATGCAAGAGATAATTTTTATTTCTTAAATTACTATGTACAATGTTCTGTTGCACAATGTACCCCTGAATTAGATTAAAAATCCATCTAAAGAGACATTTTACAATAGATCATAGGATATGTATGTTTTAAAATATTTGAGAAGTATAGGATGTATGTAAGAGATATCGAATAATTATTTTTTGTCATTTTCTCATGTTTTTATTTAGTCAATTGTTCACATTACAGGCACACAAAGTAAGGTTTAAATTCCTACTCATTGCACCCAAGGTAATTTTATTTAATAATTTAGCTATAAAAAGAAAATCTGTGAAAAATCAATGTTGGCTTAAAACTGTTTTTTTGATAATATAACAAGAAATCCATAAAATAAAAGGCTAATTGTTGTTAATACCTTATAAGTGGATATGTACTTCAGTAGTAAATATGCCACAAATCAGAAAGAGAGTTTGGTCACACAATCTGCCTAAAATTATTTTCTTATTTGTAAACTAAGGAATAAGCACTGCTGAAAAATTCTTATTGCATAATTTTTTTAAAGTCCCTAGTATATAGTTCCTAGTACATATTTTAAAAGTGATGACTAATAAATATTTTTAAAACTAACACAATTATTGTACCTATTAAAAGAATGTTGTATAAACAAGAAACACTATTAAACTCTACTTTAAAAATATTTAGATATTGATTTTGATAGATATTGATTGATAATATATTAGATATATATTATATACATATTTAAAAGTAGCATCAAATTACTCAATGGTTAAAAATATGAACCTAAAAAAGATTAAATAGATTCAAACTTATGACCATGGACAATTTACTTATTCTCTCTGCCTTGAAATTCTTGAGTCTCTTGATCCATATAAAATGGGCATAGTAATTATCCCTCTTATATTTGATTCTAAGTGTTATCTTGAATAATCAAAGTATATTATAAATATATGTATAATGTTAATATTTTATAAATAGGTATTTAGGGAGTATTTATCCTATATGATATATCTCAAGATTTGACTACTTGTGATGATTTAAAACAAGCTTTTCTAGGGAAATTTGAAGTGAAAATATGGGTTACTGTCTTTTCAACCTGAACTAACTGCCCTTGATCAATATGAGTCTTGAGACTAGACATTGAAACAGCAAATGGATATACTGCTGTTTTTGCTACAAACGGATCATAAAAGAGATTTTGCAGACTAACACTCAGCTGACGAGATCCTAGCAAGTATATATAAATTCCCTTCAGCATTTCTGTTGTCAGTGTGAAGTCCACTTAAGCGCACAATTTCATGGTCGACTAGTCATTGTCCTTGGTTGAATTTATTTTCAGTGATGGTAAAAAAGATCTTTGGTTTTCCAGTTGCTGCTCAGCAGTCATAAATCTATATGGAAAATACCATTTCCAGTAGGATCTTAAACTTCAGATTGCATATATATTTTTAAGGGATGAATGCAACAATTCTAACTAAGTCCATCAATATTGCATATTGAACTTGAAATTAGCTGTTTAGTCCATAATTTAAGACTGATTTCCCATTCAAATAATCGCTTTTTAAATAAATAAAATATTCGAATGTATGCGCCACAGAAATAAACACTATGAAATAAAATTAACTTCTTCACAATGAAGATACAAAAATTGTTAGGCCAATTTTGTTATAAATGAAAAGTCTTAGACGATCCATAATTTCATTTTATTGCTTTTTAGAGTTAACAATTTGACAAAAGATGTTGATACTCAGAGTTTTGTTATACATCTGAATTCTGAATATGGTAATAAAAGTGCAAAAAGCATTTGAGGACTATTAATATTAGAGTAAATCAAGATCAAAAAAACCAAAATACCCAGGTCAATTTTTATCTCTGTCAGAGAAATCATATATTTGATGCATACATTAGGAAATGAGTTCTTTGTACACTCCGGTGAACTGCATTTCTTCCTCAAATTTGTATGTAGTTAATTCCATTAAGAAAAGTTTGCTTCTTTTACTTTATGTAAAGAACTGGATATTTTTGATTGTTTAGCTCCGAAAAATACACAGAATGGCATTTGATTGGACATTTCATATCTCTCAGGATTTTTGTCAGCAAATAAGTGAGTAATAATTATGACCATTTCTATATACATGCAAGATGAATTATTTGAAATCAAGCATAGATTACATTAAAATGCAAGTTAAATGTAATGAATCTTCTTTATATAATAGTGTTTTCCAGGGCACGGACTAGAATACCCTGTTATTGTTATTGTAGTGTTGTTTAGAGGAACAAGCTGGGTCTCATATCTGAATCTGTATTAATTATGTATTGCTGCATATCAAATTATCCCAAAATTTAGTAGCTCAAAACAACACACATTCATTATCTCACAATTTCAGTAGGCCAGAAATTTGGATGTAGTTTAGATGAGTGGATACAGCTCAAAGTATTTAATGTAGTTGTGGTTAAGATATTAGCAGGAAGTATTGTTAGCTGAAAGGTCTGAAGGATGGTCTTGCAAAATGACTGACTCATGAGGCCACAGTTTCTTCATGACTGTCGGTCACTGGTATCCTTAAAACTTTGTTGTGTGGGCCTCTGCACAGGCTGCTGAAGTGTCTTCATGACATAGTACTTATCTTCTGTGAAAGTAAATACTAATAATTTGAAATAGAGAACAAAGAGAAAGCCTTTTTTAAGACCTTGTCTCCTAAGTTATACGTAATTATTTTTGCTTTAGATATGCTATTCATTAGATGCAAGTAACTATGCTAAGTCCACACTCAAGGTGAGAGGAATTGGGCTTTACCTCTTGATAGCTGGATTATCCAAGTATGTATGAAGATGTTAAAACCAACTCACTCTACCCTTGAGCCACAGATTATTTATATTTATCCCACATACAAAATATATTCACCCCTTCAAAAAGCCCCTACAGATTTTATCCTATTATATAATCAGCTAGAACTTCCAAAATATGGCCATCTACCTCAGGTCCATGTGCAAATGGAGCTCATCATGTACTTTTTCCTAAGTATATCTCCTTGATTGCAGTTCTTCTTGATCTAAAGATTGGTGAACTAAAGACATGCATTATTGTCCTTTCATATAATCAACATGCAATGGTAAACAGACATATATAACATATCATTTAATATATTATAATATATAATATGCATATACTATACACACATGTATGCATGTGTTTGCATGTGATCACAAAATTAAATAATAAACCTAAAGTTATAAAGCATTTATACTTACCTAAAGGCATAAAAGGATATAGAAAATATTTGCGATCGTTTTTAGGCAAAGTTTTCTTAAATATGAAACCCAAAGCATGACATATAAAGTAAGCGTTTGACACATAGACTTCATCAATATTAAGAAACTTTTGTAAGCCCTCAATTGGGAGAAAATATTTGCAAATTAAAAAACTGATAAAAAACTTGTTTCTATAATATACAAAAACCTTAATAACTAAATAGTAAGGAAAGAAGCAACCCAATGTAAAACTCTGTGAACATTTTTCTACAGAAGTTGTATGAATGGTAAGAAAGCATATGAAAAGATCTTCTATATCATTATGCATAGTCATATATTTGATTCATAAATCATAAATAAAATGATATATCATAAACCCCTTTAAGGATGGATAAATTTTTTCAAAAAAAGGTAGCTCTGAGTGCTTTCTTTGTAATTTTCTCAAACTGAAAAGAACCCAAAGTCTATTAACTGGTGAATGAGTGAATAACCTGTAGTATATCCATACAATGTAATATTACTCAGCAGTAGAAATGAATTAACTATTGGTATATGCAAGAGCATGAGTTAAGCTCAAATGCATTATACTAAAGGAAAGAAATCAGACCAAAAATACTACTCACTCTGTGATCAAATTTATATGGCATTCCAGAAAAGGCAAAACTGTAAGAACAAAGAACATATCATGATGGGTGGGAGAGGGAAAAAAAAAAAAAAGAACAGATCATCTGCAAAGGCCTGTCTGTGGTTCAGGGAATTATTGCCTACAAAGTGCCTAAGGGAATTTTATGGCTTGATAGAACTTTCATAAATACTGATATTGGTTTTGTTTATGTTAATGCTTCTGTCAAAATGCATGCATCTGTATGTTAAGATGAGTTGATTTTAAAATGTGTGAATTATTCCTCAATAATTAAAAGAACTAAATACAAATGATGTTAGAAAATTTCTGAAGATATTTTCTCTATTTCTAAAATAAACATACCCTCTAGGTCACAATTAATGGGTGAACTAGCTCATTTCCAGTGAATTTAAGAACCTGCAAATGTGAAAGCTGCACTTAACTTAGAGAAGGGACAGTGATATTTTATGTGAATTATTCATAAAGACTACAATACTGCAGTCTTGTCAACGATCTTTTTCCATATGGAATTCCTAATTTTGCCTGTCCATATGCCTGAATAGAGTTAAACTACTTTTGCACCGGACAAATATGCATGCTTTTTGATCATCTCTTCTATCCTGTATTCCCATCCTCAAATTATTCTGGGAGTATTATGTAGTAACCTTCTCTTCTATCAAATACTCTTCTATATCTGTCTTTAGGGTGGCCCTTGATATTCCTATTGCATTTAACATGTAAATTGTTAAGAACAATATATTCTGAGAACACATCTCATCTGTAGGGTCTCTTTATTTCACAGCCCTCATAACAGTGAATTTGAGAATGTTTATCTTTTAGCTTCTCATTTGTTTAAACGAAAAATCTATTTTAAAATAATTTAAAACCCTTCCCCCACTCTTTTGTTTTTGTTGTTCATGGTACTATGATTATTTTGAGTTACAATGAACCTTCCCTAAAATAAAAGAGATATTGTCAAGTAGTTGAACTATGATGTTGAGAAAACAAAAGAAGAATAAACATTAAAAAAAAAAAGAAAAGAAAAATAATTACTCTACTCTTTTTGGTCATAGACCCAGGAAGTAAACAAGTAACCACAGAAGAGGTTTCACACCCAAAAATCAGTTAAAGCTTGGCTTTGTGCTCGAACTTTAGAAATTCAGCCAAATCATCATTTATTCCTCTCCAGTACCCATGCTGAATGTCAGCCAGCTCCTTAACTTTATCTTAAAAGTCTGTGAAAATGCTGAATCTTTGTAGGTTCCAAAAGTCATTAAATTCCTTCACTCCTTAGTCTCAGAGAGATTGCTTTCTCCAGGTACAGTTCTCCTTGCTCAGTAATACGTTGTGATTTCTTTGAGATACATATAAATGGTGGTTCTTTCTCTTGACATCAACCCATAGTGTTTGAAGATAGACTTCATCAAATAACTAGCTCCAACTACAAAGTGAATAGTTGGGGAATTACTACAAAGCAATTAATCATAATGTAACTCCAAGTTAAAGCCAGGGCATAGATCATGGAATTAGCACATCAAAGGAGAAAATAAGTAAAATCCTCAAGTAGTGAGAATGGCCTGAAGGAGAAAGGACTGTATCGTAGATAAGTGACCAAGGGACAGGCATTTGGCCAAAAACATATTATGGTCACTAAAAGGATATTTTAATCACCTGAATTTTGATTATGTCAATCCTTGAGCCAAATCTAGGACCTGCTTAAATCTTTTATACGTTTCAGATAGAAGAAAGTATGAGTCAGTGCCTGATAAGTTAATGATAGAACCATCTGGTCAAGTCCTGTATGGCTTGTGGACACAGTCTTGAAATTATATTTCCATAATTTCCAGTTACAAGTTTCCATACGTCATCTCGTGATAAAACACACAGCACTGTGTCACTAATTTATCACTGAGCCACACGTGTGTAGTGTCACTCGTCATTCATTGAAGATGTTGACATTTTTTACAATTTTTTTTATGTTAATGAAACTTTGTTTTTCCAACTCAAGTGTTATTCAGTTTTCCAATACACCCTAATCATTCCTTGTTTTCTCTTCCCTTTTTACACTTTTAATGAATCCTACTCAGTTTAAAAGCCCCTAAACAACTTGGTTCAGAGAGCTTCTATTGCTGAAGGCATCCACATGCAAGAGAGTGACCTGCCCCAACTCCATGAAGCGGAAGTTATTATGCTTGGGACTCTTTTGTACCCTGCCCTGTGTACCTCTTCATCTGACCATTCATTTTTATACTGTAAGTAAGTGCGTTCCTGGGTTTGTGAGCCATTCTAGCAAATTATTGAACCGGAAGATGGGTGTGTGGAAACTCCCAATTTATAGCTGGTCTGTCAGAAATACAAAAGGCCCTGGTCCTACAAGCAGTCTCTAAAAGTGGGGGGAGGGCAGTAGTGTGGAACTGAGCCCTTTAGCTGTGAGGTTTATGCTAACTATGAGTAGCTTGTGTCAGAATCAAGTTGAATTGTTGCATACTCAGTTGATGTCTAGAGAATCAATGAATTTGTTTGGCATTGAAAAATACCATAGAATAAAGTGCACATAAACCATCAAAGCAATTGCAAAGATGCAGTTACACTTATTACTAAAGTCAGTCTTAACCAAGAAAATAACTTAGGTTTAATTTTATTCCATACTCTCTATTCTAATTTTATTTTTCAACTTCTAAAGATTTTCTGTTTCTTACCTTCCTAAGGTTGCTGTCATCTTGACATATACAAAGCTAAAACAGAGAAAAAACAAAAAGATTAGTCATGGGTTGCTGTGGGATTCAGGTGTTGAACCATTGATTCTTGTCAAGCATGGAAGGAGTTTCGTAGTCCATTGAATGAAAACTTGATGCATTGTGTTGAGAAGCTTTTAATTATTTTTTATATATTATGCCTGATAATTCTTGTGACTATAATTATTACAAAGATTATAATTTTTGACATATAGTCTCTTTTACAGAACTAATATGTTATTTGATTTTCTTATAGCTGTCATAACCTCACCAATTATTCTTTAATTTTGCATATTGGCATTCTATGAAAATATATTGGTATTATATGATAGCTTATGTATGCATTATTAGAATCTCATTATATCTAGTAATACCATTTGTAAGTTGCTCTAAAGAAGGAATTAAATCTTCATAGTTTGATCACCAACCCAGAACAATCGGAAATGTTATCTTATTAGAACACCTTATGGCTCTTTTTTTGTGAATTTTTTAAAAATTACGGCATGGGTAGGAGTGTGTAAAGGATACCAGTGCTAATCAATTGCTAAAACACATATATCTGCTAATGATAGGTGGCTACCAGGGATGATTAACTATTTAACTCCTTTCCTATCTGGTTCTTATGTGCTAATATGATTTTTCTGTTTTTGTCAGTTTCTAAGATTTCTAGAATCCTACAGTTTTCACATATTACAGGTAAAAAAATGTATTAGATAATGTGATATCTAAACAGAAATATATGTAATAGAAGAAAGAGAATGTGTGTGTATATGTGTGCATATATACATCTCATATTTGTTACACATGCTTATAATATTCTTTATGATTTCCTTTAATTTTGATGTAGTTCCCTTTATTTGTTATGTTATTTTCCCCTGTGAATTTTCAAGGCAAAAATCTCATTCATAGATGCCACACTTATAAGTATCAATATGGTCTCAATTTGTTCTAATTAAAGATCATTATTAATACTATTTTATTTTTTGTTTTCCCTGCTTCTAGATATTACAATTTCTCATCTTAAATTTTTTTCAGTAATGCTACTGGGAAAATCACATTTTGAAAAGATACATATTTTAATTAAATTGTCTTGCAGATTTGTAGAAGCCATTTTAATTCTATTTAAACTTAAGTACTTTTTATCCAGTTTTTTTCTTACTGTTCTTTTTTTGTTTACTAGCATTACTACTGATTTCTTGTTATTAATAAAAAACATCTAAACAGGCTCTAAGGAAGAAATATTTGAAAACTTTGTGTGATTGGCTTAAAATTTGAAATCAACAATTACAAGATCATACTTTCAAAAAAATGGTACATGTTTAGGTCTCTAAACAATGTTTGGGAAACTTTTTCAGAACTAAAACTTTTTACAGATATGGAATACGTGACATAGATATGTATTATTAAAAAAAACTTTGTATGTATAAGTTCTGGGGATGTTTGTATTACATATAAATTGTCATTAAACATCAAATTTCAAAAATGACGGTGCCCTAAAACTGAAATTTAATGCTATTATAATGGTTGACTTACCGTGTGGGAATATTACTTTCTCTCTGTGTATTTCCATTTCTTTTTTGCTAAATTGGAGAAGACATTGACACACACTAAACTTAAGAAGCAAATTTTTAATATAAATAAGTTGCATCTGTGTGATACTTTGTGGGTTTTTTTGGTGAAAAAGGACTTTCTTGGTGGTTAATATAAACTCAAATTATTAAAGTGAAATATGAAACAACCACCTTATCATATGTAAATTAGGATGTCAAGGATTGGAAAGATAATCTACCTACCAAGTTCAGCAACATAATTGTGAAAGTTCTGCATTTTTTAGAATATAATTTAGTTGAAATAGCTTTCTTTTATGAGGGATTTATAAAAATATTCACATTTCATTTCCTTGGACTGTCAGTCTGAACTTGCAAATCAAAAGAAATTCTGAAAGAAGAGTTCGATTGTCTAAAACCAACTATTCTAAATTATGGAAATGTACCTCCAAAGAAATGAAGGAGAAATCATAATGAAGCTGCTGTCTCCTTTGAATATATTCTTCTAAAATGTTGCAAAAGAGAATATATAAATACTTAAAAATATTCTTTTTTAAAGTTGAAAAATTCTATCACCTCAAATAATCACAAAACTTTACATTAACTTTCTATATAGTAGACTTTTTAGTAAAAAATGGATAATGTGTACATTGACCACATTAGTAAAACATGACGAATTACTTCATGAACACAGGACATTTTTTTTCTCGAAGCAATTTAACCATACTTTGATACCTATGCTAAATTTGTGTAAATATGACATTTCTGATGAAATTGCTATTCAATTATATAAATTATTCATAGAGCCCAAAGGTTAAAGATTGTAGATTATCTGGTAGCAACCAGCAATCACTGCTCTATTTTACTCCAATTTTTGTAAGGATGAAGATAAAAGACACAAAAAGAAGTGAAGATATTACCAAAATATTAAAACTAACAATGAGGTGGCCGTTTGCAAAAGTCTCAATGACATATGGAGAATATCTAATGACCGTAGTATCACTGCAGTTGCTGTTTTTCCTGAAATAAACATGTTGCGCTGTTTATTGTGAAAATGCACAGATGGATATAAAGGTTAGGAGAAAATGTTTTATTAAACCCTAGATTCTTTCTTAAATTGGTGACCTTGGGTATAAATTAATTGAGAAAGTGAGATAACCACCTTTTATAACATTGTAGAAAATGAATTTTGACTTTTGGTGAAATGCCTTAACTTTCTTCCCCACCCATTCTCCAGGTATGATAAACCTCAATCAGACTAATCTTTGCACATGCACTTGGAAGCTACAACTTTTATTATTTAAGGAAAGTTTGTTTGCCTGGCTAGTTTAGTCTGTAAAGCATGAGACTCTTAAGGAAAGTTTGTTTAAAGTTAATAATACATTATGTTTGGGGAAACACAGTGATCTAAAGTAAATTATTTAATGGGCCAAGGGGAATCATAGGAATAGAAAATTTGTAATTTTACTTCTCGTATTACATTTACGCAATTATAGACAGCATATAACAATATTTTGTATTTAAGATAGTCTGAAAGATAGCTGAAGAGATCACAAATATTATTTAAACAATGCTCTAATGAAAATAAAGATCTTTAAAGTATTGCTAAATTTAAACCTAACTATACCAATTTTAAAAGTAGTAAAGCAGTCACACATTTTTTTGAGAAGTTTGGGAGAAAAGAAATGTCTTAAAAATGAAAGAACAGACAGCTCGTTATGATTTATTTCTACAAGCTGAAAACCATTTTAAGTACAGACATTTTTTAAAAAGTGTTATAAGTTAGTTTACCAAAGCCTGTCATTCTGACATAACTTAGGAAAATCTCTCTCTCTCTCTCTCTCTCTCTCTCTCTCTCTCTCTCTCTCTCTTTCTCTCTCTCTCTCTCACCCACATACACACACACACACACACACACACACACACACATAAATGAACTTGCACAAGCACACATACATATATGCATTGTATTCTAATGAAATAATAGAAGGAAGAAAAACAGAAAGTTATGTATATTGAATGCTTCCTTGAGATAATGATGAAAGAAGGTGGTGAAGGAAGAAAATCCCATTTTATTCATAATAAAATTAAGTTCTTTGATAAAGACTAGTCTGAACTTCAATTGTTATTCTTTTTTTCCCACAGCAATGTATTATAAATATTTCAGTCTTATAGTAAATTTGAATGAAATAATATTACAATAAATAAAACACAAACACTCTATGGAGATCTACTGTTAATATATTATTAAACTTAATTTATCCTATATCTATACATTTATCTACCTCACTTAGTCCAAAAAAATTAATTATACATGTTACTAAGTATAGTTCATTATTATTTATAGACTTAATTTTCTTTTTAGTTAAAACTTAAATACCATAAAATGCAAAAACCTAAGTATCTCATTAAATAAATTCTGACAAGTACATACACCTGTATAACCCCAGACACTCTCATGATATGGAACGTTGACAATACCCCAGAAAATTCCTTCTGACTCATTACTGAACCCTATACATAGAAACAACCACTAATAAATTTTTTTCCACCAAAGAATAGTTTTGCATATTTTGAAATTTCATATAAATGACTTAATAGATTATATCTTCTTTGTGTGATCTTATTCATTTAGCATATTTTTGAAATTTATTCATGCTATTATGAATTTCTTTCTAATTTTATTTTTTGTTTTTATCAACATTTTAAAAAATAAATTTCATTGTGTATATTTAACATACACAACATGATGTCATGAGATATGTACATATATAGGGAGAGATAGTAAAATGATTACTATAAAATGTAGCAAATTATATCCATCATCACACAAAGTTACCTTTCTTTTTTTTTTCTGGTTTTGTGGCAAGGGCAGGTGGTTAATAATTGCCAGCCAGTTATATTTTATTTCTACAAATTAAAATCCATTTTAAGTACAAATATTTAAAAAAAATGTTGTAAGTTACTTTATCAAGGGCTGTCATTCATCTGGTATACCTTATATCCTTCTAAGTGAAGTATTTCAAAAATGGAAAAACAAACACCACATGTACTTACTATTAAATTGAAACTAATCCACACTCATGAGCACACACAAAAGTAAAACTCAATGGAAATCATGCGGGTGGGAGGGGGAAGGAGGGCATGGGTGAAATCATATCTAATAGGTACAATGTACACTATCTAGGTGATGGGCACACTTGTAACTGTGACTCAAGCAGTACAAAAGCAATCCATGTAACCAAAACATTGATACCCCTGTAATATTCTGAAATTTAAAAAAAGTGGAAATGATCAAAAAAAAAAAATGTTTCATATGCCTACACTGTAAAGATCTATAATTTTTAAATTATAATTTAGCTGACATATAACTGACATAATTAGCTGACATTATTTAACTGAAATAATTCAATTATTACCTATATAAAATTAACACTTATGTATATTATAAGCTAGGGTTCAAAGTTTTTTTTTTTTTTTTACATATGGCTATGTAACTGCTCTACCATCATTTCTTGAAGACTTTTCTTTTTCCATTGGATTACTTGGGACACACACACACACACACACACACACACACACACACACACCTGTCCCTCTAATAATGAAAATACGGTTCTGCAGACGTGTGTGAGAAAATTACCCAAGGCCAGGGAACAAATCTTTTAAAGGATTTCTAGCAGCAGTTTCTGGCACACCAACACTGTTGTGAACACTAAAACTAACCTCATATTTTGTAGGCTATAAGGTAGAGAACTTAGTTGTATCTTACCTCAGTAGTGGAGAATAATTAGAACTAGATTAAACAATATTCTAGTAATTGCCTAAAAATTTTAAAAGTAAATGCCAAATGGATTATGAAGCTTTCAGGTAACTTACCTTAGAAAAAAGATCAAGACTATTTATAAAAATACAAAAAATTGTAACTATCCAGCAAGCACAAAATTCATATCTGGCATCAAAGAAATTACTAGACATACACAGAAGCAAACATTCAGAACTTTAAGGAGAAAAAATTCAATCAATCAAAACCAACTCAGAATTAACACAGATGTTATTACACAATTAACAGGCAAGGACATTAAAACGTTATTATAATGTATTGTATGTGTTAACCATTTTAAAAGAGCCAAAGAACAAACAAGAACACAAAAATTACAATTGTAGAGATAAAAACTGCAGTGACTTAGATGAAAAATGCACTGGATATGATTAATGGCATATTAAATACTGCAGGAGAAAATGCTAACTTGAAAATATAGCAATATAAGCTGTCCAACAGGAAACAGAAAGAAAATAATATTAATAAAAACAAATGTGTTGACTGTGCAATGTCAAGCTACTTTGGACAACCTCATAACTGGGTAATTGGAGTTTCCAAATAAGGGGAAAAAAGCTGAAAAAATATGTGAGGAGTTAATAAAGGAATTTTTTTCACATTTCATAACAACCATAAACCCACATATCTCAAAACTCCCAAGCCCCCTCCACCCAAAAAATTTTAAAAACTACAGGAATACATATTATAATTAAATTGCTTAAATTTATTAGCCTACAGAAAAATTTAAAAGAAGTCAGTGAAAAAAAGACACATTGCATATATAGAAACAATGATAAGAAAGAACACATAAAGGTAGTTATGTAATTACAAAACACAATTCAAAGGGATATTGATTCTTCCTTCTCTTAAACTATTACAAAAATAATTATGTAAAGCAATGTGCCTGTATTGTTGGGACTATAAATTAGACATAGAAAATATTTTAAAATAATAGCACAGGCATCAAATGGTGGTAAACCTGAATTGGAGTAAAGAAATAACACTGGATGTCAACTTGAATTGATTGAAACACATGCAGAGAACCAATAAAGCTAATTAAAAAGGTTGATATAATAAATTCTATAAACATTTACCTCCTTTCTTCTTTTGGTTTCTTTAAATGACACAATTATAAATTAATTTATTATTACAATAATTTACTGCAACATTTGCTATATATATATAAAAATATAATATGTGTATCAATAATAGTACAAAAAAGATAAAGAGGAAATAGAGCTGTATAGGAGAAACATTTCTATATTCCATTAGAATAAAGTTATTAATAATAAGAATCTGAAGTATATTCTGATAAGATGTATGCAGTAAGCCCTAGAATAACTATTAGGAAAATAACTTAAAAATAGAGTTAAAAATAAGTCATTAGAATGTTTTTCAATTATTAAAAACATGAAAATAGATTTAAAATATTATTAAAATGTTACATCATCAAATATTAATGCCAAATAAAGAAGTAAAGGAAGAATAATGTTTGCACGGGTAGTGATTGCACATCTGCGAATATACTAAAGATCATCAAATTGTACATTTAAGGGTAATTGTAAAGTATGTGAATTATAACTAAATAAACTGGCAATCCACAAAAGTGTGCAGATTCAGCTATTAGCAGTTACTAATCTTTATTCTGAAGATACACCCCCTAAATGATAATATAGATAATTTTTCTTAGCTGTCATGTCTCCACTTAAATCTCCCCTCAAAAAACGAGTCTTCTTTGACCACTTAATAAAAACAAAAAATTGTTCCATCTCTTGCTGCCACTTTCTTTTTCTTTGCATTGCTTTCATTTTATTTGCATTTTTATCATTACCGGAAATTATACCAAATATTTTTTTATTGTTTTCCCACCCCCCCTTTTAAAACAACCGTGGAAACTTTGTTGCTGGTACTCACAATAGTGCTTGGTATTTAGGAGGCAATCAATAGACATTTTTGAATACTAAAAAAATCAACAGAAAGTATAGTAGTATTAATATTAATGCAAACAAAATATATTTATGTTTATGTATTTTGATATATGCATATATACATACACATATGAAGATTAAAATATGACTTAAGTCTAAAATTTATTCTTTTAGCCTGCAATTTGTCTAATTGCAAGAAATTAATTAATTTATATTGTATTATTTTTATATAGAATATGAAAATATTCTTCAATATAAATAGCTCTTTGTTCTCTCCTTTGATACAATTGCTGCTTACTCTTTTCCTTTAAGAAGAGAAAATGCTGAAATTTGATTAAATGTCTCAAAAGCAAGCAAGTGTATCTAAACCAATTACATGTATGTGTAATTAGTGAAGACATATTTCAGTGAAGAAGCTGATACTAACATTAAATGACATATTATTTTCTTGGAATCTCTCCTATACTATAAATTTGGTAGCAGTTCACCAAAACTAGGACCTCCATTTGTGCTTCTGATTATTTAACAATATAAACAAGTGTTTTGTATTTGGACTTTACTAAAACTACCAGTTTTTAATAATCTGCGTTTGTGTTTTGGGATGGTGGTATCATATGTTTGAATAACTTTGTTTTATAAAGATTACTGGTGCCAAAGAGTAATTTTCAAATGTGATAAATCTTGACAACTACTTTGTTCATCTTTTCAATCAGGTGCAAAAACTCAGCTGTACCAACATCTTTTAATTGCTTGGCAAAAAGTAGCAAACATCTGCTCATGCACAAGGTGGTTTTGAGTTAGTAATCAAAATAAATAATCCTTTGTATTTTCAGATGCTGCATGATTCATTAGGTTGAATACGTCTGTGAAAGACCACAATTTCATTATAAATGACATAGTGCTACAAAAAGTGCTCTTTCTATTTTTGAATGAAGAAAACTTTTTTAAAAATCTCAATTTTTATCTATCATATATACACATATTTATAGTCTTAATAAAACCATAGGATGAGATAGATATATACGGAAAAGTGCAATATTGCTAAAGTTTATTATTGTGAAAGTAAAGATTCTAAAGTGAAGTAAGTTTGCATATCAAAATGTTTCCAGATAGATTATAAAAATATGACTTGCAAATGTTTGCATGTGTTAGTTTATTTCATTTATCATTTTAGATTTGTTCTATAGCAGCTGATCATGAAAAAGAAAGACTTCAATTTAGTTAAACACATTTTTTTCACTGGCATGTATTATTCATAATAAAAAACATTCTTCAAATTAAGTAGTTTAACCATGCCATATAATACAGGAAGGCTTTTAAGAAAGTCTTGTATTCATGTTAGGTTTTTCATGAATAAAAATGGATGTCTGACAAAGTCTAGCTTGATAATAAGAATTGAAATCTTTGGTGAAATTGATTTTATTGAAACTTTTTGCATAGAATTTACTACAATTATAGGTAAAGATCATATGCTGAGATATAGTTCCATTCTAATTCTATAATATAATATTCCAGCTAGAGATGGAAAAGCATAAATCATAAAGAATGGGTCTAATGTAAGAAATATAAACTACAGAGAGAATAAATGCATTGCCAACCACATTTTCAGAGCTTTTTATCCAAAGCACACTTTTCTTTTGTTGATGCTCAGATTATTATGGGTTTATTTTGATCATGGAAGCTTTGTGTTAAGAATCTCTTTGATTTCAATTATTGAATAAATGAAAAAAATATGCTGCTTACATAACATAGTCAGAAATCATAGCAAACAATGCAAAACCTTTGTTATAAAAATTTGTGTTTTGAATTTGTAGTTAAATTTCTTCCATGCAAAATATTTTGTTACTGTCTTTGTGACTTAAATTTTTAGGTTTTAACATAATTGCAATCGTATACATATTAACACACAAAAAACAGTATTTTTCACCAATTAAATTAAGCAAATTTTGCATGCTTTTTTGTGGAAAGTACAATAGAATATGTTTGAAAATCTTATGATTTTTTGGAACTAACATAAAACAAATAGAAGTATAGGTTTATCTCTTATATTTATCATACAATTTGATGTAATATTGATTTTGAAAATCTAATTAATCAATAGTAAAGGCATGGTTAAACTTGCTCTTTCATGTAGATTAAAATCAAAACTACAATCTTTGTTTAGGAAAATGGATTTAATGAAAAAAAGCAAACAGAATGTGTTTAGATGGTTTTACTCAGTAGACTGAAGAGGTCTTCTCTTCCTTCAGAACATAGTCCTGATGTTTATGGACTATTTAACAGTAGTTTACATTTCCACATGCGTAATTTACTTTCAATGTGTTTGTTCTGACAACAATATCTAGAAATATTATGTAGTTTTTTTTTGTTTGTTTTATTTTGTTGCTATTTGAATAAGTTTTGCTACCACAGGATATAAAATATATAATTTTTCAACATGTAAATACACCCCTAAATATCATACGCGAGGAGGATGCTCTGTGGCTGTTGCGTGCTCCAGTGTAGTCTTTGGAAATTGGAAGAAAAGGCAAGTGGCAGTGGGCAGGTGAGACATGCTCTTTATTGTTGGGGGTATTCAGCAGCAGCAAAAAGCATGGCCAAGAACATGGCGAGTGCTTGTATATGGCTCTGGAAAATAGTGGCAACATGCCATGGGAAAGCGTGATCACATGCGTTCACAAGGGGAAAACACCTTGGTTACATAAGTGTGCTGACTCCTGCCTACTCAGGGCTGTGGCCGGAAAAAAAACTTAGTTTGGCCTAAGAAACCTATTGCATATACAAATGGATTTTCCCTTACATCATAATAAGTGTTTTATTTTTATGAAATCAGTCATCGAAGTGATGAATTCTTAAAATCTGCATTAGAAAATTACCTGTACTGGTCCCTCTTTGACATTCTATCCAGAAAGTAATATCCCACTTTTATGGCTAAACTGTTACCTTTTCCTGTTTATGATTGCATTAGTTCCCTGTGGCTGCTGTAACAAACTATCACGTTAGGTGGCTTAAATCAACAGAAATACATCCTGTCACAGAAGACAGAATTCCAAAATACAAAATCTGCCAGAACTGTGCTACCTTTAGATGCTCTGGGAGAGACTCCTTTCTACGCCTCTTCCAGCTTTTGGTAGCTGCCACAACTGTATTCCCCAACTTTTGGCTGTATCACTCCAGTCTCTGCCTCCCTCTGTGCATTGCTTTCTCTTCTGTGTATCTGTCTCCAAACTTCCTCTGCCTCCTTCTCGTATGGATGCCTGTGATTGAATTCAGGGCCCTCCCCAATAATCCAGGATAAGCTATTCCTCTCAAGAGACATAATTTAATCATATCTTTTGTCATGTAAAATAATAGTCACTCTTTTGCCATATTATGTGATATTTGGAGTTTCTGGGGATTAGAATATAAACAGTTTTTAGGGGAGAGCACCATTTAGACAGTTACAATGACCAATTTTATTTTCCAAGACTGGTTTGAAGGACATTATTCAGAACAGTCCATTTCAGGACCTACCTACCCTCATCCACAGACAAACCAATCATATATACTGAACATGTGTATTAAGAAAGGAATGTTTTATTGAACTTATAGTTAAAATTTACATAAAATTGCATAAAATTTGCATACATTTACAGTCACAAAAATCACTATGTTAACATAATTTCTCTCACTCCATAATGACAGTCTGCTACTCCCACCCTTACTACATTCTACACTGTGGGAAGATACCACCTTATCAGTGGTCAAATGCAGCAACTACACCACAATATATTTCAAGAAGCATATTGACAAGCACCAGGCACTAAATGAGGCAGCTTCTGTTGAAATACATCTGA